>LPNX010683670.1:232917-308649 GCA_001517045.1 Pseudotsuga menziesii | reverse complement strand
CAGTACAGAATGTTTCAGTGCATAGAGTACGGAAGACAGAGGGAGTATGATGCTCCGCTTTAGAGGGAGTGATTGCAGAAGATCCTAAGGTTCGACATGGTATGACAGGATGGGAATATTACTGATGATTCTAGGATTTACTGAGAGTAAAGTGGATTCCAACCTTTGATCCAAGGTTGAAGATGGAAGACCAGTGATGCTCCTGTTATGTGTCGATGCACTATTGTTTTAGGTATGGAGGTGTGGCAGAGTACAGATGGGATCTTCCTTGGACAAGGGAAGTTTGCAGTAGAGATCCTAAAGAGATTCGGGATGATGCGATGGCCACACCTATGGCACCGAACATGAAGCTATTGAGTGATGCTTCATTAGAGACGGTTGATGCTACGATGTATTGTTAGATGATTGGGTCCTTGATGTACCTGATACCAGATATTTGCTTTGTTGAGAACACATTGAGACAGGTTCACCTGATGGTTGCAAAGCATGCAGGGGTACAGTTGATTATGGGCTCAAGTATGATGCGAATCAGAAGATTAACCTGGAGGGTTATGTTGATTCTGATTGGGAAGGCAGTGCCATCGACAGGAAGATTACTTCGGGATGTTGCTTCAGTATGGGATCAGGTGTGATCTCTTGGAAGAAATCCTGTGTGGCACTGAGTACAGCTGAAGCAGAGTATGTCGCAACTTGTTCAACTAGTTGTGAGGCAGTATGGCTGCGGAATCTACTGTCTGATATATTTGATCTCCAGTTGGATGCTACTTGTATACATTGTGACAACCAGAGTTGTGTGAAGTTGTCAGAGAATCCAGTGTTCCATGACAAGTCGAAGCATATCGAGATCAAGTATCACTATATCAGGGATATGGTGCATAGAGGAGCAGTGAAGCTCCTGTATGTTGCGACGAAGGAATAGATAGCTGATGTATTGACGAAGCCATTGGCTAGGATGAAGTTCGAGTACTTTAGAGAGAGACTTGGTGTTCTCCAGATCGAGGTTCCTTCCAAGAGAAAGTGATGAGACCCATAGCCATTCTGACATGGTGAGAGGATTGGTTCCTTCCATGGTCAGTTGTAAGGGCTGAGCCATTCTGTCATGGTGAGAGGATTCAGTTCCTTCCATGTCAGATATGAGTGCTGACTACCATTCTGGGAATGGAGGCACCTGGTCAGTTACCAGGAACACTCAGTCAGGGACTGAGAGAGCCATTCTGATGAGTAGGTCAGATGTAAGGGCTAAGCCATTCTGGTCATGGCTAAAGGATTAAGTTCCTCCCATGACAGATGTGAGTGCTGGCCATTCTGTCGAGTAGGACAAATGTAAGGGCAATTGCCACTCTCCAGGAGAGTGGAGGCACCTGGTCAGTTACTAGGTAGCTTAGTTTGGGACTGAGGGCCATTTTGACGAGGGTGTAGGATTCAGTTCCTACCAGGTCAGATGTGAGTGCATGCCCTTCTGACGAGTAGGTCAGATGTAAGTGCTGAAATCTCTCATCACTGTGATAGGATGTGTTCTTGTTTGGATGGGAGTCTTCCATCACTGTGATAGAATGTGTTCTTGTCTGGATGGATGTGCCTTTCTGACGAGTAGGTCAGATGTAAGTGCTAAAATCTCTCATCACTGTGATAGGATGTGTTCTTGTTTGGATGGGAGTCTTCCATCACTGTGATAGGATGTGTTCCTGTCTGGATTGATGTGCCTTTCTGACGAGTAGGTCAGATATAAGTGCAGAGCCATTTCGCAGATGGTAGTTGATGTGCCTACCATGCTGGTGAATGTGAGTGCTGGGCCTTTCTGATGTGATTGTAGTTTACTACATGATCAGATGTGAGTGCTGGGCCTTTCTGATGTGATTGTAGTTTACTACATGATCAGATGTGAGTGCTGGGCATGCCTTTCTGACGAGCAGGTCAGATGTAAGTGCTGGGAAAAGACCTACCTATGGGCTAGGCCTACAACCAGGATGAAAAAGGGCTGGCTCTATAGAACTTCCTATGACGAGATAGTACACACATGATTATGACCAGAGGTGATCCAGATCGAGCTATGATCCAGATCTAGTTATGATGACTTTGAGAGATCCAGATCGAGTGATGATCTAGATCCAACAGTGATGATCCAGATCGAGTGATGATCCAGATCCAGTCCAGTTCCATGTCGATCTAGATCGAGATATGATCCAGATCCAGATGACTTGAAGATGATGATGACTTGAAGATGAAGATGACTCGAAGATGAAGATGATCCAGTTGATACAGAGAAGAAGACCAGTGCTGAAAATTGTGTCGAAAGAATACCTTCCTAGTTAAGAGGGAGTGTTGATGTATATGTAACTTCGGAATGTATTCTTCCATGTATATTGTAACCCGATGTTTATTCCGGGATGTCTCTATTATGTATTTGAGTCATGTGGTCATGCCCCGATGTTCCGATCGGGAGGATTAATAATGTAATCAAGTCATATCAAGTCATTAGGTAAGTCCCCACAGTTTCGAGGCACTTGAGTTATTATACACTAATTAAGGTGTAGGCTAGAGTAGTAATTATTAGGTTGAGCCTACGTGTGAAAAGGAAATTCAAGTGAACGGATGAATATAAATAGAGAGTGAGAGTCTCTCTATTTATCACTTGTGAAACACATCACTTGCTCTATCAAGTGTGGCGCACTATTGGAGAAGGAAATACTATGGCTTGACAGAAGACAGGAGACTACTGCTGTGTTGGGAGTGCATCTTACTGTTTTGGGTTTCACATCTTGTGGTGATACTATCTTAGAGGAAGTTGCGGGGTTTTATCCATTTATGGTTTCCCCGATCAAAACTCTTTGTGTCTCTTGTCTCTTGTGATGTGCTTATGTTATTGCTGTACTTGTTATTCTCTCAGTGAAAAGATCCTAAGATCATAATGCTAGCTTAATTGTTGAAAAACTAACAATAGATCACCACCAAGTTGACTGAATGGAAGAACATGTGTTGGCTATAAGTACTCAAAAATCAACTACATCGAGGGCATAGTTATTTTCCATCTCCATGTGAATTTCTATACTGAATACAATTTAAGAGATCAAGGTCTACATGTAAATGAAATTGTAAAATTGAATTGTCAAGGGCATGCAATTGAATTGTATAGTAAACTTTCTTAGTATTGTTATTGTTAATTGTCAAGGGCATGCAATGCATTTTTTTTTCAATTTTTTTTTTCTGAAATTGTAAAATTGATTTTCTCATTAATGTTATTGTGAATTGCCAGGGACCATTCCCACTTCTTTGTCAAATATCTCCACTTTGTCTCACTTGGAAATTTCCATAAACAAACTCACTGGGAGTATTCCAGAATAATTGGACTTGCTCACTAGTCTCCAAATCCTTTACTTCTATGAGAATTAGTTAAAAGGTACCATTCCCACTTCTTTGTCAAATATCTCCACTTTGACTGACTTGGAAATTTCCACAAACAAACTCGCTGGGAGTATTCCATAAGAATTGGGCTTGCTCACTAGTATCCAAATCCTTTACCTATATGAGAATGAGTTATCAGGAACCATTCCCACTTCTTTGTCAAATATCTCCACTTTTACTAAATTGGACATTTCCAGAAACAAACTCATTGTAAGCATTCCCACTTCCTTGTCAAATATGGTTAACTTGAGTTGGTTGAGTTTATGGGGAAATCAACTTAGTGGAAACATACCAAATTCCAAACCCAGACATTTCGATTTATCCTACAACAACTTAAGTGGTGGTGTGCCAATAGAGTTGGGTAAGATATTCCTCCTTGAATTCTTAAACTTGCACTCTAATCAGCTTCTTAGTGGTAGTGATACAACCATGCCTTTTATTATGGCCCTTACAAATTGTTTACACCTAAAAGAACTAAACTTGAGAAAAATAAACTAGTTGGTGTATTGCCCCTTGCTATAGGGAAACTTTCTACCAATTTATATTACTTGACATTAGCAAACAACATGATAGAAGGAAACATTCCTCCACATATAGGCAATCTCAGTAGCCTAACCTATCAAAATTTATCTATAAATTCTTTAAATGGTAGCATTCCTTCTTTAAAAAACCTTACAAACTTAGAAATATTGGATTTAGGAAACAACAAATTAGAAGGAAATATACCTAATGACTTTGAACAATTACGATGACTCGGCCTCTTGGAAATTAGCAAAAAAAATTTCTCTAGAAAGATTCCCAATTCCCTTGCACCCCTTAAACAACTAAGAGATCTGCTCCTTCATCATAACCAATTATCAGGAAGCATACCTCCCAACTTAGGAAATTGTACAAATTTGGAATTGCTTGACTTGTCTCACAATAGTTTTATTGGAAGAATACCGCGAGAAATTGTTGAACTTTATAATCTACATTTCCATTTGAATTTATCATGGAATTCATTGGAAGGTTGCTTGCCCATGGATATTGGTAAAATCACAATGGCTCAAGCTATAGACATTTCTGCTAATCAATTGACTTGAGCCATTCCATCTACACTTGGAAGTTGTGTTGAACTTGGAAGTTGTGTTGAACTATTTTCATTGAATTTATCTCAAAATTCCTTACAAGGCCCCATTCCAAATTCACTTGAAAAGTTACAAAGTCTTATAAGCCTAGATCTCTCTTCAAACTCCTTGTCATGTATGATACCAACTAATCTCAATAAGTTGAAAAGGCTTCAATTTTTGAATCTGTCTTTTAACAACCTCATTGGGGAGATTCCAAAAGGAGGTTTTTTTTCAAATCAATCAAATGTCATGTATTTTAATGGAAATCCTAATCTTTGTGGACCATAAGTATTCTAGTTACTTGCATGTCCAACACCAAGAGGCCATCTTACAATTCTAAAAAGAGTACTAATGGAAATAAGTGGATCTATTTCTATTATACTATGTTGTCTACTCTTAAGGTTCCTATGGAGAGAAAATATACATGCACAAAACATTGGCTTCTCAACAGTTATCTTCCAAAATTCAAAGCACCAAAGGATCTCATATCAAGAACTTCACATAGCGACCAATGGATTTGATGAGGACACCTTGTTGGGAACAGGTAGTTTTGGGTTAGTATATAAAGGAGTTTTGAAATATGGAATAGTTGTTGCTGTGAAGGTTCTCCAATTGCAAAATGAGCAGGGCAAGAAGATTTTTAAGGAAGAATGCAATGTCTTGAAAAAGCTTCGACATCCAAATCTAGTGAAAATCATAACCTCATGTTCCAACCTCCATTTCAAAGCCTTAGTGTTTGAGTTTATGTCCAATGGAAGCTTAGAGAAGCATTTGTATCCTGATAGAGATGCCAGCAATGGTGAAGATGGGTGTGAATTAGGATTGACAGCTCGATTAGACATTGCCATAGATGTGGCCATGCCATGGAGTATTTTCATCATGAACCTTTTGTGCTAGTGCATTGTGATATAAAACCTAGCAATGTACTTTTTTGATAAAGATATGTCAGCCCGTGTAACATATTTTTGTATTGCAAGAGTAATTGGTGAAAACGAGTCTACTATTTCACTATGTTCTACACTTTCTTTGAGAGGATCCATGGGCTACATTGCCCCAGGTATGGTTTTTCTTAACCTTCACTTCCACTTGCCTTTTCTCATTAACGTATTGTATACATTGGTTGAGCATAATCTAATGAAGCCTTGCATCTATTGCGGAATATGGATAAAGTGAGATAGTTTCTACTCAAGGATATGTTTATAGCTATGGGATTCTATTATTGGAAATTATTACTAGAAAACAACCAACAAGTGACATGTTTGTTGGAGACCTAAACTTGCACAACTAGGTGAACTCTGCATTTCCAAATAGAGTAAAAGAAGTTATTGACATTGGTCTTTCTAGTGAGGTGTATGGAGATGAATTTGAAGAAAACAATGCATATAAATGCTTAATTTCTTTGCTACATGTTGGTTTGCTTTGTTCGAAACATTCACGAGAAGAAATACCAACTATGAAAGTTGTAGTAGCAGTGTTGGAGAGAATCAGAGAGGTTTTGATAGCAAATTCAGTTACTTCTAGATGACTAAAGAGAAGCATATCCAATATGCTTAGCAATTCAAATACAACAAACATTAATGCACTTGCATCAAATGACCAAACGTTTTCTACATTTTAGTCTGTCAAGTCAACAACAATTTTTTTAGTATTGTCATTATTCTTATAATGGAAATATTTTTGTACTTTAGTTGTTCAAACAAATTTCTATTAGTTTGCATTATCTATTTGTAATTATTAGTGATAGAAATTAATCTCTTTCACAAGACTATATTAAGTGGATTACAAATATATAGTTGGTTTGATTTATTATCCATAGATGATGTCACTATTATTGTCCATAAAATGAATGGATTACAAATCTATAGTTGGTTTGATTTTTATTCATTCATGATGTCAATATTGTTATCCATAAAATAATTTGTCTAAAAATAAATTGAATCATTTTTCCCTTATAGATGAACTCATTATGATTTAAAATTCAGCCATAACTTCCACCTTAATGAATTGACTAATAAATTAATTCTATGAACGAGGATGAGTATAATTAATTTGTTTACATTGTTGGCAAAAGTTTAGTGTCATGTCTTGATGCTTTTTAATATATTAAGAAACATTTGATTTTTTAATGTGAAAGGAAATTGAATTTTAACTAAGAGTAGATGAAATTAATTGACATGGAAAATAAATATGTACTGCAAACCCTTAGTAATTTTCAGACATTAACAATGTTGAATTCTATGGCTTAGCTAGTATCATTCATATTGGATTTTTCCTTCTTCCAAATATTTTTCCTTTTCTGGAAGATATGCAAAAATAATAAAAGTTGATGTTGCATAAATGTCTGTGTGTGAGAGATTTGATGGAGACCCTAAAATGGAGCCTTCCATACCTCAAAGCAAAGGCTGGAGCACAACATTCAAGTTTTGTTCAAAACTAGAAAAAAATTAATCAAGCTTCCAGCTAGTCTTTGTATTTTCTATGACACTTGCAATAATCTCTATTAGTGGATACTTGCTACTACTTTCTATTAACAGGTGAACAATCTACTACTACTTTCTATTAATAGGTGAACAATATTCTCTTGATGATATATTAACATGTGAACAATCTGCTCTTGATGATATGCAATCTAATGTTTCTTTCAAGAGCATTACTCTTAAACGTAAGGCATATTATAGGATTCAGTCTCAACACTATGATTGGAGAAAAAAAATATTGGGCTTCCCACATAAAAGAAAAAAAGCTCATATCTTTTCTTTGCCTAAAACTTATAGATCACCACCAAGTTGACTCAATATATGTCGGCTTGTACGAGTACTTGAAAATCAACTACATCGAGAGAAGAGTTGTTTTCCATTTCAATGTGAATTGTTATATTGAATACAATTTAAGAGATCAAGGTCTAATGGAATTGTTTTATTTATACTGAATACAATTTAAGAGATCGAGGTCTACATGAAAATGGAATTGTTTTATTTTACTAATGCAATTATACCTCATTAAAAGAATGATACCTTACAAGCATTAGGATTCAATTTAGTTGATGCTTCATTATTTTGACCAAAATTAGAACATAAGTTGCAGTATGTTGTCTCCTAAGGGATTTACATGGTCCTTTGATAATAATATTACTAATCAACATTTTGTTAACTCAAATGAAATTTCATTGTAGTGAAGTCCTTGTAAAATCCTTTCATATTAAGGTAATCCCCATGTGCTTGAGTTTCTAGCCTACAATTCCTAGTTTCAATTGCTAGTCGCCTTAACACGAGGAATAACTACTGAAGAGCTCCATTGTGAATACCCAGTTCATCTATTTGATATATTGCACAATGTGGATTTTGGACTTCTACTGTATCGACGCATTCCAGTCCATGGAATGTATTAGATTTGTCAATGATTGGTCTTGTGGAGGCTAACAAAGTTCAACCTCATGTCCATGGAATTGGGTGGCACCAATTGGGACCTTGGAAATTTGAACAATAGAATTCATGGTCATATCCCACATCAATTGGGACGACTCTTTCATTTGAGAACACTCTAGTTAGCCATCAATCAAATGGACAGAAACATCCCAAGCAGTCTCAGCAATTGTATGAATTTGGATTCTTTAATGCTCTCCTACAACAATCTGGTTGGAATTATTCCCCACGAGTTTAATTCCCTCACACATTTGCAACTGCTTTCCTAAGGAGCAAATAGCATCACATGTACCAATCGTTTTCCTTAGCTTTAATTATTTTAGAAATTGCAAAATCAATTTTTTCGCTAATGTCATTATCCTTCTGAAACCTCTTAGATTTACTTATTTTATAAATTGCCTAATCAATTCTCTCATTAATGTTATTGTGAATTGTCATGGGGCATGCAAGGCATGCAATTTGTTTTTCAAATATTTCTTAAAATTGTAAAAAATCGATTTTCTCATTATTGTCATTCTAAATTGTCAGGGACCATTCCCACTTCTTTGTCAAATATCTCCACTTTGATTGACTTGGAAATTTCCATAAACAAACTCACTTGGAGTATTCCATAAGAATTGGGCCTACTCATTAGTCTCCAAAATATTTACCTCTTTGACAATGAATTATCAGGGACCATTCCCACTTCTTTGTCAAATATGTCCACTTTGTCTGCCTTGGAAATTTCCACAAACAAACTCACTGGGAGTATTCCACAAGAATTGGGCCTGCTCACTAGTATCCAAAAGCTTTACCTCTATACCAATGAATTATCAGGGACCATTCCTTCTTCTTTGTCAAATACCTCCACTTTGGCTGACTTGGAAATTCCCACAAATAATCTCACTGGGAGTATTCAACAAGAATTAGGCCTGCTCACTAGTCTCCAAAAGCTTACCTCTTTGACAATGATATATCGGGGACCATTCCCACTTCTTTGTCAAATATGTCCAGTTTGACTGACTTGGAAATTTCTACAAATGAACTCACATGGAGTATTCCACAAGAATTGGACCTGCTCACGAGTTTCCAAATGCTTTACCTCTATGCCAATGAATTATCAGGGACCATTCCCACTTCTTTGTTAAATATCTCCACTTTGTCTGACTTGAAAATTTCCACAAACAAACTCAATGGAAACATTTTCACTTCCTTGTCAAATATGGTTAACTTGAGTCTATTGAGTTTATGGGGAAATCAACCTAGTGGAAACATACCAAATTCCATTGGAAATTGCTTAAAATTCAGAGATTTCAATCTAGCCTACAAAAACTTAAGTGGAATTGTTCCAATAGAGTTAGGTAAGCTATCCCTCCTTGAATTGTTAAACTTGTAGTATAATGAGCTTCATAGTGGAAGTGATACAACCATGTCTTTCTTACCACCCTTACAAATTTTTCAAACCTAAGAAAACTAAACTTGAGAGACAATAAACTAGTTGGTGTCTTTCCCCTTTCCATAGCGAAACTTTCTACCAATTTTTCCTACATGACATTAGAAAACACCATGATAGAAAGAAACATCCCTCCACATATAGGCAATCTCAAAACCCTAACCTATCTAAATTTACTTAGAAATCTTTTAAATGGTAGCATTCCTTCTTTAAGAAACCTTACAAAATTAGAAAGATTGGATTTAGGAAACAACAAATTAGAAGGAAATATACCTAATGACTTTGAACAATTAAGACGATTCAGTTTATTGGACATTAGCAAAAAAAATCTCTCTTGAAAGATTCCAAATTCCTTTGCACCCCTTAAACAACTAAGAGATCTCCTTCATCACAACCAATTATCAGGAAGCATACCTCCCAACTTAGGAAACTGTACAAATTTGGAATTGCTTGACTTGTCTCACAATAGTTTTACTGGAAGCATACCAAGAGAAATTGTTGAACTTTATAATCTAAAATTCTATTTGAATTTATCATGGAATTCATTATAAGGTGTTAGTGATTTAGCTTTGGAGGCACTCAGCATGATTTTGTCTTGTATGTGGAAGTGAACATGCACTAGCTAGGCTACTTTACTTTGTAATGGTGTTTTATAAAGTTTTAAAGTGACTCTTATGTAATGGGACTTTTTATAAAGTATTCCCTTGTTTTAATTTTATAAAGTGACTTTATGAGATAAAATGCACTTATTTCATAAAGTAAATGGCAATTTTATTAAAATTAAAAGTAACCTCTTTCGGAGGGAAAGTTTCTTAACCATTGATCTTGAAAAGGAAACATTTAATCTTGGCATTTGGATTTAGGTATTGGGGAAGGTGGGAAGTCACTCTCAAGCTATAAGAGAGAGCCTAGGGTAGTGTGCAATACAAGGAAATCATTTCTAATAGTAAGAATTTTGGTTAACACATTAATTTTCAGAGAGAGAGGGAGTTGTATTTCTCTCAAGTGGGCACAAATCCCAAGGAGATTTTTTTCTCTAGTGGGCATGAATTCCAAGGAGTTGGGAACACATAACTAGACAATTTCTTTCAGTTGGGTCGTACTATACCGTACAGTTCATAATGTACTTGATGAGAATGAATTTTGAGGAGGTCGTACATTGTATAGATTGTTGTGCATGAATTTCGAGGGGTCCTACAATGACAGATTGAGTGAGCATGTTTTTCGAGGAGATGGGAACAATTTTCAAGGTGGGTTGATGTTGTGGAGGTCGTACAGATCATACTGTCAGATGGGCACATAAATCCAAGTGTTGCATGAAAATCGAGGCACTGGTACATTCATTAAATGTTGATTTAAATGTTGTTGTAAATTGTCAGTTTTTCCTGAAAATGTTGCAATAAAATTCTATTGGACTAGTTTTCCCTAGGGGGGGTTTTCCAGGGTCATCTTGACTAAAATTTCTGTTGTTTTATGGATTTCTCAGTCTCTTTTTTTATGTGTTTTTTTCGTTGCTACAGACTTAATTTCACTGTTTCACCGTTTCAGCTTGTTGGGCTGTTGATTTAAATGCGTGAGAAGTATTTTTATCAATGACAAGTTTTAAGTCTGAAATATGGGTTAAACTAAGTGTTTGACAAAAGTATGATTTTTTTCCAAATTTCTACATGGTACTAGAGTTGTGGCTCCATGATTACAACTGATTGTGGGTGCAACAATATTGTTGAGTTGTTGAGCAAGGGTTACTACTAATTTTTAACAACTTGTGAGTTGGAAAAACCTTATCTGAATGTGACTTGCATGTGGTGGGAAGAGTGAGAACTTGTTATTTTGGTGGATTTTTTTTATTACTCTTTGATATGGATACTAGTTTTAGGATGGAGGACAGATTGGATAGAGATGGGAATTTTGTTCCCTGGAAGGCTAGGATTGCGCTTATTTTGGAGGAGAATGAACTATGGGATGAAGTGGTGCATAACACATATGTGAATCCTATTGTAGTTCATGCTTCTGATAATGACAATTTAATTTCAGATCCAAATAGACCCATGAGGCCAAAGTGGGTAGAAAAGACCATCCAAGCAGCTGGGGAACTAGTTGGGAATCCTAGTGATTCTAGGAGGACTAGATCTCAATTCGAGAGTGCCCTTTCTGTCAAGGACCCTTTCTTTGTTGATAAGTGTTTTCTAATTATTGAATATATCCCACAGACATATGAAGATGCATGTGAAGAACCAATATGGAAAAAAAACCATGAAGGAGGAATTTAATTCTCTCCAAAAGAATGACACATGGGATCTAGTAATTCTCCCCTAGGGAGAAAGCTAGTCAAGTGTAAGTGGGTTTTCAAAACTAAATTTTATGGTGATGGTTATGTTACAAAGAGAAATTCCTATGGCTTGGGGTACCACAATAGACAGCTTGACTCCAGAAATCAATCCTTTCCAATATGCAATAGAAATTAAATGTCTAACACTAAAGGATCAGACCTCGTACCTTATTTCGGACGGTTGAAGTAGATCCCCGTTGAGCTTTCCAATCTTCAGCTTGAATTGATAGATTACTTCCTCAACAACAAGTAAACAATAAAATCATTCTATATATCATGGTGTTAGATCTATTCTAGCATATATAATCAATAATGTAAAAGCATTTGACATAATCCAATGGATAAAATATTCATTCAAACACACATTATTGGACAGGAAAAGATATTTATATTAATATAAATCAGAGATTACAAGATACAACCTCTGACGGCACGTCTGTGAACCAAAGAAACTGAATCCCCCACTTGGGCGTCCACCACCTCAATCCTCCATCTCTCGATAGGAAGCTCACAAGCAAAAGGCAAGCTTGGGAAGAACACACTAGTGCTCCAAGGGACAAAGGGATGCAGACTCAAGCATAAGTTCCGACAACAATGGAATATAGTTTCTTTGCTCTCAATTCTCTCTTATGCCATCAATGTACCAAGGGGCTCCTTATATAGTATTTCAAAGGGGTAATCAAAGGTCGAATTTGAGCGATCTCAAGGCATAGGGAAGGCCAGGAGTCAAATGAGTAGGATCCATGTCAAGGAAAACTCCAAAAGGATTTGGATTATGCACACATCCCGATGTACACGGTTTTAGTGGGAAAACCCGTGTATATACACGCTTATAATTCTCATGTATAATTTTTCATATGTTTTTAAAGATGATCAAGGAAACATCAAAGGACAAAAAATGGTCCATGGGGTCTAAAGAGTCTGCAGCGGGACAAGGGAAGGCCATACAAAGTGTGATTCACCTGGAGTGGTGAAATCAGATATAACAGGTTATCCTCTCAAGTATATGTCATGTTTAGTGGCCAAGGTCTTCTCTCAAGTCCAAGGAATTGACTACAACGAGACCTTTGCACCAGTTGCAAAGATGGACTCCATAGGACTAGTTTTGGCCATTGTAGCTTTCAGGCAGTGGGATGTACATCACATGGATGTAAAGAGTTTTTTAATACATGGTGATATAAAAGAAGAAATATATATGCAGCAACTAGAAGGTTTTGTGACTAATCAATCTCTTGTGTGCAGTTACAAGAAATCATTGTATGGGCTAAAACAAGCTCCTAGAGCTTGGTATGCCAAGATTGATGGCATTTTGCTATCACTGAACTATTGTAGATGCAAGTATGATCCTAATGTATATTTGAAGCTGATTTATGGTTCCTTAATCATCACTGTATTGTATGTGGATGACCTTCTGATCACAGGAATTTCCAAGAAATAAATTTCCTTCTTAAAGGATGCAATGAACCATGCCTTCTCTATGATTGATTTGGGATTGTTAAGCCAATTTTTGGGGCTTGATATTTCTCAATCAGATCTTGGAATAAAGGTGAATTAGTCCAAGCATGCTTCATATTTACTGAATAAGTTCAAAATGAAGGATTGCAAGCCAATAAAGACTCCATTCCTTTCAGGAGTTAAGCTTGAAGAAGCGTAGTCATCTCCATTGGAAAACAACACCATGTATAGGCAACTGGTTGGTTGTCTTCTTTATTTGAATCATAATTGACCTGGTATATCTTATGTAGTGAGTGTGGCTTCTAGATACATGTATTAAACTCATGACATCCATTGGAGGGTATAAAAAAGAATCCTAAACTTTGTACAAGGGACAAAAATTCATGGGATTCACTATGTTGCACAATCTAACCTAAAGTTAGTTGGTTTTACTGACTCTGATTGGGAAGGTGATAACACTAATATAAATTCAAATTCTATATATGTGTTTATTCTTGTAGATGGACCAATAGGCTGGTCAAGTAATAAACAAAGTGCAATTGCACTTTCATCTACAGAGGCAGAGTACATAGGAGCTGTGAATGCAACTACTCAATGTTTGTGGTTAGAGGGAATACTTGGAGAGTTTGGGATCGATTCAAAGACTTATACAGCCATATATTGTGACAACTAGAGTACCATTAGAATCTCAACTGATCCAGTATTGGGGCAGTGAACCAAACACATCGAGATCCATATGCACTACATCAGAGAACTTGTGCATGATGGGATCATTGATCTGCAATATTGTGCATCATTTGAGCAAGTTGCAGACATATTCACCAAGATGATTTATGAGAGGACATTCAAAATTCTCAAGTAAATGCTTGGGATAGCTGATCATGTGGTGAAGAAATATTGAAGACCATATTTCATACATTTTTTTTCATGTCCATGTTTAAGGGAGGATTTTCCCCTTGTCGTTTTTCCTCTTTCCTTGTTTTGTATGGACACGCAGTATTTAAAGGGCTAATAAGCCTTGTTGCTAGGCCCTATATATATTATATTTTTCAGATATTGTAAATAAATTTAGGCTTAATAGGGGTATTTGGAATAATCAAAACCCATCCCAAGACTTAGGATAAAATAATTAATCTTTTTGATTAATTTCCTAGGTCCTACACTAGCTAGTTTGCACCCAAGCCCATTTTTGAGGTCAAACTTGCCCAAGATTCCTCCTAAAACAAGTTAGAAAGGTCCTGGATAAGATTATTACAACCCTACAGTCTTCCCATATTGGCAGGTGCGTAGTTCTTCATTTTTAGGAGTTTCCAACTTTTCTGCAATTTTAAGGAAAAAAGCTAAAGCTAGTTTTAAGGTAGACTAACTTGCTTTTTGCACAAACTCACCTCCATTATTTTCCTCATATAAAAGCATGATAAATTCAACTTTCCATCACTTATGATCTGTGCATACTCATTTATCAAATTCATGATCATTTTGACTGATTTGGAAAGTGTTGTATGCACCTATGGGGGATTTTGACTACTTTAGTAAGCCTGCTTTTGTACTGGTTCAAATAGAAACCTAATGCTTTCAAATCCTTGGAGTATCTACTTTATGAGAAGCCTAAACATATTTAGTGATGGCTGGTGTCAATTAATATCATCAATAGTTTGTGGATTATCACATATTCAGTCTCTTTCTTGAGTGTTTCTTGCATATTTTCAAGCAATTTTGTGAGTTTAATTGTTCTAAGATTGGGCTAAATTTCTGCAATATATATATTCTCTCAAGAGACAAAATTGAGAGGTTTAGTGGTGATTTGAGTATCTCACAATAATGAGGCTTATCTTGACTAATTCCCCCCAATCTATGACATTGTGCCAAGTGTGACTCCAAGTAGTGGCCATAATGGGGTGAAATGAACCTAGATGGACCATGAAGTGGTTAGGATACTTAACAAGTGTGAAAGGAATCATCATGAGGGCGTATTAGTGGTGTTAATAGGATCTTAGTGGTCATTAATGCACAATATTGACCAAATCCTCAAGATAACACACCTAGTCTCCTTAAAAAGGGGAAATGCTCCCTTATCTCCTAGAAACATACAAATGGGGCACAATAACTACTAAGATGTTGAAAATGAGTGGATATAGGGGTCAAACATGGATTTGTGGAAAAAATAGTAGTTAAAGGTGGTTAAATGTGGTCGAATACCCTAAACTAGGCACTAGGAACCCTTTTCACATGGAACAACTTACACTAAACACTATACAAAGAGTATTAAACAAGGTCTAGATGGGAATTATTGTCCAAAAAATTGATACGACTTTGCAGCAACTGAACAATGGGTTGTAGAACAAAAATTTCAAAGGAAAACACTAAGCACCCTGCAATGCATCTTAAGATGCAATGACCACCAAAGCACCCACCACAACATTCAATGTTGTGTTATGGGGTACTTATTGGAAGCCACCAATAAACATAGGGTAAATGAAGTTTTCTCATTGATAGCCATCATAAAGGGAGCCTCTTTACCAATGCAAAAAAGCTGGAGAAGATTCGAGATCCATAAACAAAGTATCAGTGGAGTTTTACCTTGAATTACCACTGTACCATCGTCCTGCATGAACTTATCTCTAATGTGAATTTACATGCACTTAATACTAAAGGGACTCAACAAATTTTTCACTTTGTTTGTTGCCTTCGTCAATTCCCTTTCATCATATGGATGACATTTGAATCCCTTGCTCATTCAAGGAAAACCTAGTGTGGTTAACGTGGGTCCCTATGTTGTCTCTATCAATGATCCAACGCCACTTACCTCATGCAGTTAAAGCATGGATTTTCAGTTTTTTGAATGCACCTCCCCTTCTCCCAGTCCTACAAACTCGATCAATCGTCCATTGACCTACAATAGCCTGTGTAGGCTAGCGATCCTCCTAAGGTAAGCACTGAACACCTATGATTTTGGTTATTTACTTTCATGGTGGCACTAGGTGCCTAGACCATGAACCATAGATATTATTACGTTATTATTCTATTATTATTATTATTGTTATTACCTATAACTAGAATAATGGAACAACTTGGCCAATAAGGTTGTTGGGGGTCTTCGGATTTCACATGTGAAGGGGTAGGGGTTAGGAGTTGTGGCTCCCCCTAACAGTACTCTAGTATTCCTAATTTTGATGTTATTGGACCTTGGTGTTCCTAACCTATCTACATAATTTTTTTCATTCAACCATGAAACCATGCACATGCACACATGCACATGCAACCATGCACCCATTACTCTAGTGAACTAGAGTAGTTGTCAGTCAACAGGAGCCAGACTGGTTAATTGGGAGTTGTCCTCAATTAATTAATGTCTAGAATAAATAATCCTTAGTTAATAAGATGAATTCGAGTCCTGTTCAATTAATTTGGGAATGTTTGAGTCAGCTCAATTTATCTTAAGTGCATGGGAGTGATCAAAGGCGAATTGGAATCCATCCTTGTGAATTTGATTTGTCTCCAGTGCATGGAGGTAACTATGGATGAACTCGAGTCAGTCATAGTGAGTTTGATTCAATCTTGAAAAATTCAAGTTATCCAATGTCTGAGAATGTTTTTTTCAATGGTTTAGAGTCAGTATTAGTATATTTAAGTTACTTTAATGAGAACTTCAATGGGCTAGTTAGTTGTTTGGCGAAGCCTTAGTGAATTAGAGTTGATTGTTAGTGGTTTGGAGTCCATGTCTAGGAGTAAACTCGAATTAGGATAAAGGGTTTCAAATTTCTCTATAAGGTTAGGCATTATTTCATTATTGAGTTTTTGGAGGAGGGAATAAGGCTGCTCAGACTGGAATGTGAGTGACAAAGGAGAGTTTGTCATTATATGGTGCACACAATTACACCATTTTTTTATTGCAGGGAATGGAGATCCCGTGAGGGAATTCTTGATCATCCATTCCTTCATTCATTGAAGGAAGGTGAGTTTTTCATGTCATTATTAGTGAGAGATAGGTAATATTGTGAGCTTGGGAACCCATGTACGCTATGCTACGTGCTTGGATCATAGGGAGTTTGGTCATGTTTAGAGTAAGCTTGATCAAATTTGAATAGTTCCTCAGTGACCATCACTTGTATCTATGTTTTCCTATACACAAATCATGATGGTGAATATGGAAATTTCCTAAGGGACATAGGAGGTGAATGGATTTCCATTTCACTTGGTATTTCAGTGGAGGAGTAAGTGGGTGGTGAGGGATTGAGTTGTGGCTTCTCGAACTTATATTTTATTGAGTACAATATAGATCCGTGGTGTCTACCGCTTGTATCCATCCTGTACCTACACATAAATTCTGAATTTGAATATGGTGATGTCAGAAGGGACCTATAAGGTGAATGGATTACCATTTCACTTGGTAGTGGGTTGGAGGAGTAAGTGGGTGGAGATGGGAAAAACCTTGTCGAAGAAATTATTGTATTTTTGTCGCTTTGGTTGTGGGCCTGAGTTTTATTCTTAGAGATAGAGTTAGAAGAGACCTTGTAATGTGAAATCTAGGACCTCAATTCAGTGGTGACCAATATAGGCGTTCTTTGCTTGATAGTGTCCGAGGATGGAAGGAAAGTTGTGTGGTTGGAGCCGGTTGCTTCCTTACAAAAGATAAGTACTTATGATATTTAATTATTTTATGTATGCTGTTTAACATGTGCATGTGGAGGCTGGTATATCTATGTAATTACATGTATTTAATTTTTATATATGCTCATGGTAAATTTCTAACCCATTGTTGTTAGATTGGCAGCTCACGGGAGAGGTATGTTCATGTATTATACTAGCAGTTTGTAGCTAGTTTGTTTATGGAATTTATGATATTTAGGGGGTCTGATTTAGTATACTCCATAAGACCGTATATGTATTTTCCGTATCATACCATCCATGGGAATTATGACTGATATTTATTATGGGAAAATATGTCTTAAAGTAGTGCTACAATTATGCTATATGAGGTAGTGTAGAATGCAGATTTTGTGGCAGTTTTAGAAGACTATTTGCTTAGGAATTAGGAATAATTAGAGGACTGATATTTGGGAATCCATATGGCCATATGGATTATAGGACTGGTATCACTTGGGATTATAGGACTGGTAAATTAATGCATTAGATCTGATATAATTCATAGTGTATAATTTTTCTTTTTAGAAAGTTGATGATGTTGATTTATGGTGAAGTTCGAGGCTAGTTACTTATATATTTATGTTAATTAGATGGATTGATATTTAGGGCAGACCATATGGTCATGTATTCCTTTACTGAATCAGATCCGAGATGGGATTAGAATTCTACATTAACTAATAAAGAACTTCTATCAATAGGTGTTAAATTTTGCTACCATAGATTGATGGAATGATGATTGTTTCGCCGTCATAAATAAGCTTGGTAAAGTTAGGAAAATATGATTTATTAGATTGTTGTATGGTGGACGACATATTCCCATGGACGTGATGTTAGTTATTAACATGATAAAAGCTATGGTCTGAATGTATTTCATGGGTCATCACACAATATTGCATGTACAATATGAAACTAAGTTGTCTTGGGAGGGAAATTTTTCCTCGTTGGTTGAATGTTTTTAAAAGTTTTAATTTGCGTGGGATGTTAGCCCGAACTTAAAGAGAGACATTTTGTTGTGCTTAGCTTAGATTCAGCCATTCTCTTTGTTAGATAGCCCAGTTACCCGATCTTTGTAAGTATTCCGGGGTTGGCTATGTTACAAGTGGTATAAGAGATTAGGTTACAACCCTACGCCTGTTTGGTCCTTCTATGGATTTATGATTGTATGTTTATGCAATTTATTTATGTTTTATATGATGCTGTAAAAAGATTGATGATGTCATAGAAATGTTTTTATGACCAAACGATCACAACCCCAGTACTTGTACAACCACAATGTGATCCCTAAACCAAAAGAATAAAACCTAAAACATAATAGAAGACTAATGAAATAAAAGATCAGTTTATTGTATGCTTTAGAAAATTAATTAATATTGCATATTTATTGCTCAATAGAGTGATTGGTGGGTACTATCCATTTTCATTTCTAATATTTAGTAGATTGATTGGTTGATGCATGTTCACTTTGCATTGCCTCTTTTACTGACCAGTAATCTTATTGGTCAATACTTGTCCTAGGTGCATTTCCTCTTTACTGTTCAATGACTTGATTGGTCGATAAATGTTTCAATGATTCTTGAAACATGGAATTTGAAAGTTTTAAAGTTTAATAATAACCGATTGCACATACTTCTTTATAATATCATTTTTTTGGGTTTTTTAAAATTATTTATAAAAATGTTGTTGGTTTTTTTATGAAATAAGTTGTACAGTGCTTTCTTTATATAATATTAATTTATGAGATCTTTAATCCATGAAATATTAAATTGTGAAGTCTAATCCATATAACATTAGATTGTGAAGTCTAACATTAGATTGTGAAGTCTATAATATTTAACATTGTGGCTTCAAAATCTTTCTTCATTGCAACATTGGGTTATAGGGTGTTATGATGTCTAATGTAAATTAAGTGTCTCTCTTCCAATTTTAGATTAATATATTTTAGATTTTGTAATAAATAAGTAATTAAAGTATTTTTGGATTCTTTTTGCCACTTAGAGTTGGCAATTTACTGCATTTTTTCCCACTAAAATCATGTAACATTTAATCTTTCTTTTCCCTTCATTATAAAATCCAAATTGATAGCATTGTCTTTTCATTATAATTATTTTAAAGGTTTTACCAATTATGATGGTATGTGGAAATTAATCCCAGTCATAGGCAATTGAACTCACAAAACAATTGCAAGAAGACATGCAAAGATCCACTCAAAATTAGAGATTGAAATTGGTGCATATCACTAACTTGCATTGCATAAGTATACATCAGCCAACCTTATAAAATAATAGGTTTCCTAAATATATAATTACATCAGATATTCAAATACTTAAGGAGGCAAGTTGAATCCTCAAAATTAGTAGGATTACTAAAAGTAAAAAATCCCCCTAAGTGCATAAAACACTTTCCAGATCAGTGCAAGAAGGTCTTGAATTGGATGAATAAGGCACTTCAGCTAATGAGTGATGGAAAATCAATGGACTCATGCTTTTGGGAGAGTGAAAGATGGAGGATGAGTTGGGGAAAAAACAAGGAAATTTCCATGAGACTAGCTTTCAACTTTTTACCTTAAAGCTGTTGAAAAAATAGTCTAAGTCTGTATAGTTGGAAAAATATTATTCAGAATCTATGAGGGGCACTCCTGGATGTAATCATGGAAAGTTTTGATCAAGTGGTGCAAGTGGATGCCAACTAGCTAGTCTAGAACCTAGGAAATTAATCAAGAATATTAATAAATATATCCTAGGTATGGGAATGGTTTTTTTATTATTCTAACACCCCCCTTTAAGCCTGACTTATGTGAAATATCAGAAATATATCAGAGATATAGGTCCTATAAAATTTTATCAGGGGTTTTGGTAAGTGAGTTGTGTAGCATCACGGCAGCTGCACAAGCTCATGCGGTACCGCGCAAGACCAGATCAGCGCAATGGGCGGCAAAATAATTGTTTTGAATATTTTATATATTATTTGACCAAGTTTTGTCACAATAGGTCATTAGCAGTTAAAATTAGTTAGAAGTGGACCTTCAATGTAAAGGCGCAAGCCTGTTTATAGAACTCGTTTTGCATTTGAATAGGGCCATGAAGAGATGAGAGAATGATCAATTGGATTGATCGACAACCTTAGATGTCTAGTGCGATCTGATTTTGGAGACTTTTCTGTTGTGTCTATGAACTATATGGGTTGTTTTCTGATGTATTAAGTCTCCGGTTGTGGAGAAGAATTGTCCATTTGAATCTTTTGCGCAGAGTTAATATAATATGATAGTTGTTGCATAAATCTTATCTTTTACTGTTCTCTTTGTCGTGATCTATTTTGTTACGATGTTGTTGTGATCTATTCTGCTATGATCTAGATCTGTTATGATGTTGTAATCTGTGAATAGGTCATCGTGGTTTATTTCATTCCTGCTATATTGATGTTGATGCGATCTATTTCAATTCTGTCGCATTTCCTTTGCATTTTGAGTTAAGATATTTTATAAACGATGCTGCTGCAATAGAGATACTGGGACAAATGTATGATGCAATCTGTAATTGTGGAAATGAGTTAATGTCGACTGCATAGCTCTGGATCCAATAGTTATGTTGTCTCCCCGTTGGATCGGATATCCTCCATCCCCACTGCCGAAAACTTGGTTCTGACAGCCCTCCCTTAAACATCTTGGGTGAGACTTCGTCCACTTTGCGGATGTTGCTAGGCAGGTAAAACCTATTTGGGCCAGTGCTTAGGGAGATCATGCTAGTTGGGCGTCAACAGAGTGAGAACCGCTATAGACAAGGCTTTGTTGGTGGGTTTTCACCAACAAATGGTTCCGTTGCTGGGACCGAGTTGTGATTAAAAGGAGGATATGTTTTGGCATCTGACTCGACCAGAGATTGAGGGGTGGTTTGATCTAAAGTTTTGAGAATTTGCTGAAGCTGAAAATCAGAATCCGAAGCTATTGACGAGCCACTGGTTGGATAGATATATCCACGACGGTCCTCACGAATGGTTCTTTTGTGAGTTTCCTGTCCTCTTGCATGAATGGCTGGTGAAGTTCACTTCTAAGAAAACAAACGTATAAGGAGGAGAGCTGACATCCTGGACTCCGGAGCTGATCCAAAAATTACAAGAAAATGACAATAAGGAATTGCGGGCTGTTGAAGTGTGGTTGGATAGTATCCTAAAAGGATACATTACCGAGTTTGCAGTTGACACCAATAAGTCATTTAGTGAATCAGAAAGGGAGTTCTTCAGTGGACCACGAGGAATATTCTTGCTATCACTGCAGGTGTCAATTAAGTAGCTAATCTATGAAAATGGTATTTTGAAGATGGACCAAGAGTAGTGGAACTCTGGTGTGCAGAGGATGTAGGCGCTGCAAAGAAAGGGGGGAGATGCATGGAAAGGTAATGGGTAGATGGGCATGAGTTCTGGTGAGAATGTGAAGGTCGTCGAGGAAACAAGTGGTTGTACAAGGGGAGGAGTAAGGTTTCAAGAGAAGAAGCAAAGGATGTGAGGCCTTGCTATGATCGAATTTTGATGCCATGATGAACAACCAAACAGGACGAAGTGACCTTTTTGTGATGACGAGGATGACCAGGCCCAGGCTACACCCGAAAGGACGACAAGGTTGAACCACAGTAGTAACGTGTCCACACCTCCGCGCACTACTCCACCACTAGGAAAAAATGCACATTCTACCTCGACTTGCTCGACGTGTCAGCCGCAATCTAGCAGTAGAGTACCGGCCAGAGGAAGAAGGCCTAGGATGGCGGGTGACGAAATGAATCTACCAATATTTCATGGAAATGACACTGACGACTCAGAGCAATACTAGTTCTTATGCAAGGTGATCTAGACCGCCCAACAAACTATAGATGATGATGTCAAGAAAATCTAGCTGGGAACTACTCTTAGGGGCTGTGTGCTTGAATGGTTCATGATATTCATGTAGGTTCCTCAAGGAGGTATCGCGAAAACAATGGATGAGATCCGAACGGGGCTATTCAAAGAATTCAAGAAGACAAAGTCTGAGGCTCAGTACATTACTGAATTAAAAGAGATCAAATAGTTCCCCAATGAAACAATTTGGGAATTTGATCAGTGGTTTAAGACATTGATGGCTTGGGTCAGTTTTCAAATGAGTGATGTTCAGCACAAGGAATGGTTCATCGCCGCGCTTGTCCCACATATGCGACAACCGCTAATGTAGCAAAAGATTGTGGCATAGATTAAGGCCTTGGAGACTATGATGAAATAGGAGGCATCGCTAGTAGGAGAAACTGCAGTCAAAATGAACCAGATTCAAGCACAGTTGGCCAATTTGATGCTCCAACTGCAAGATATCAAGAAGGCCAAGGAAGATCGTGATGATCTTTGGTGCACCCGGTGCCACACAGATGGACATACCAAGGATACACGTCCAACATTCCAGAATTATTTGCTTTCAGGAGCCCCGAACCTGTTGAGCTATGCTGGTATACCATGGTGCCACATATGTCAGGTCTATGGGCATCAACATGAGAATTGTGAATACATGCAAAAGATGGTTACCAAGGTAGAAAATCTGTACTGTACATTTTGTCGATCAGTAGGACATGATGATAAAAATTGTTGAGCTTATGATTTGCTCCAGGAAAGGACGCACGATTCACACTTTGTGAAAGGTGAAGACCACCGGTCAGTACAAGCATAGCCACAAGTGGTACAACCAGCAACACAGGTGCAGTATACACCACCACCCACGATGCAGTTTATCCCCGCGCAACTGTAGCAATAGTTTATGGCGTAGCCGCAATTTGCACCTCAGCCACAGATGGTAGTACAACCACAGTATAATCAGGTACTGTGACCATAGTATAACCAGAAAAAATACGTTCAAGATGTGCACTATGTCTAGAAATAACCAAACCTACCACAACAGTAGATGTCCCAACCACAGTGTCAGAAAGGAGGAGTTTGAGGAGGATTCCCTGGAGGATTCAGAGGCCGAGGGGGAGGCTTCAGTTGAGGAGGAGGAAGAGGTCGCGAATCAATACAGTGTTATACTTGTGGTGTATTTAGGCACTATCAGAGGAAGTGCCCTCATGCGAAGTGTACATACTATGTGACCAATGAACATAATGTTGAAAATTGTCCTTAGTTGATTGCAAAATGGTAGGCTGGAAACATCCCTCAGTTGTAGAATGTGCTGACTCAGAACCAACCAATGTTCCAAGTACCAAACCAGTTGATGATGAAGAACCAGGTCCCACCAAAGACTCAGACTCAGAACCTTCCCCATACTCAGAATCAACCGATGAATCAACCGCTGAATCAGAACCCCCCGTTGAGTCAATGCCATAACTTGAATCAAGGACCGATGATTGCCACAATTCATGCCGAACCACGAATGAAGGTTGTCGATAATGGGATTGTCACTCACGCAGGTGCGATAACTAGAGACAATGGACCACGTCAACAAGTTTGGATCGATGGCAAGAAAAAAGTAGCATTTGATATTGCGACGGAGAAAGACACTTTCTTTGAAGTGAAGCATGCAATCGGGAGAAATTCGGGTAAATTACCAATTATTGACATGCCATCTGCTTTTGATCCATCTATAGAGGAAGGACCATCGTGATAGCATGGTACCTTACGACATTTGTTTGAAATTTTTCTATCGTTGGCAAGGGACTCCGATGCCCTTGTCGAGCTTGAGACGTTATTGTACTCCTCGGATAAGACATTAAAGGAATCCGTGGTGAACTCACTGCGAAAGAAGAAGACGAGTAAGGAAATCAGGATGAATATCCAGATTGGAGATTATGAGGTTGACTCTTTTATTTTGGATCTCAAATCAAATGTAAACATCATGACTAAGCAAACTTGGCAACTAATGGGGAAGCCAACACTGGGATGGTCGCTGGTACTGTTATACCAAAATCCTATCACCATCATGTGATAAGACATTTGACATACCTACTTGCCCTGAATCCCAGCTTCTGGAGTGAAGACTAAATGGTTTTTTATCAGTCTGTCACAAATATTCCTAGCACCGCGCATGCCCCATTATCTAGGAGTGGTACCCCTGCTCTCACCGCCTTTCATCGGTTGTCTGCAAGCGGTGTCACCGCCCATTACCTTTGGTCCATAGGCAGTTATTACCAGAACCGCTCTAGCATAGAAGGAGAAGCACGGTACCTGTTATCATCAGATCTGCTCTAGCAAATTTCAGTTTCTGGCAGCATTCAAATGTCAAAGTGACCACTCAGTTTGAAGGGCCTTTTGGCAGCACATCGTGGTGGATACATGGAATCGTCACAAAGAGAGAAAGGACCTGCTCCTCTTTTATGAAGAGTCTCTGATTACTTCACATGTTCCTTACATGATAGCTAGTGGTAACCATAAGCTTGATGGGCCAAATACAGGTTCTTTCTATAAGAACTTAGATTCAGGTGGAGAATGTGGTGTCCCAGCTCAAACCATGTTTTATGTGCCAACAAATAACAGGGCCAAGTTTTGGTACTCTACTGACTATGGCATGTTCCATTTCTGTATTGATGATTCAGAACACGATTGGCTAGAGGGAACAGAGAAATACAACACTCAGCTGAGGTTTGGGATACTCTTGAAATGTTGAGGAGTGCTTCAGACTATGATTCAGAAATGTGCAAGACTAACAGATGGAAGTTAAAAAAAGATACCGACCAATTGCGTGTAATGTACCGAGAAGGTCCTGAAGGTACTCCGTATCACACATTACTTGCAGAAGGCTATATAGATGGCCCTCTTGATAACTGTATATGTGTCAGTTTGGAGTCGAGTTTATATCCACAATGGTGGCCATAGTTAACACTGCCAACTTTCAAGGTTATAGAGTCGCGATGCCTGAAAAGAATCTATATAGGGGAAGAATTATCTCTTGTAAGAGTGAAAGTACCACGGCCTGTTTCAAGTCGGGAAGTTGTTTTCAGTTATTTTGTACTGGAATATTTTGAAGAAGACATTGTCATTGTGCTTCTGAAGTTGGTATCAAATTTAGGGCAAATAGATGAGAGCATTCATGGATTCAGTTCTGAAGACATTCCTTCAGCGGAGGGCACAGTTCGCATGGATCTAATGGGGGGAATCAACAACAGGGTCTTATGGATTATATCAATCTTGCTGCAATTGGTGCAGATGACAAATCAGGCTGGGATGAGATATTGGATTCACGGCTTAATGGAAAATGTAATATTGAAGAAGTTCGCACTATGGCAGCTCTTGCATACAAGTGTGTTCACAAGAATCCAAGGAAGCAACCAGCTATGAAATACATATCATAGGATTTGGCAAGATTACAAAAGACAAAACATAGTATTGAGCATCTAAGCCAAGCCTTATCATTCTCAGGGGAAGGGAATTCTGAAGTTGTAGAGCAGATAGAGCTTCAGATAGCCAAGTTAAACAAGTTAGATAGTATATCAGAGAAACATGAAGTTTGATGAGGTTTGAGGGTGAAAACAATGAGGATGCCAGCGTAGAAGAAGGATCAAGCCAACAAATTCAAGTTATCAATCCAGAGGCGGTTCCATATTTTTGTTGCAATATATTTTTAATTCCAATCTATAATACATTATGTGGCATTCGAAGATTTGGTAAAAGGATCACTTCTAGATTTCTAGGACACCTGGTATTAATAGTTGGTAGTTGAAGCATAAAGTTAGCAGCCAGAAGAAGATTCAATACACACATGATGAGGATCATTCCAATGGATAAGAGAGAAGAATACAGTTATGACTAGTTCAAGATTTCTTCCAGCAAATACACAACAGTTAATTACTAGCATGCATGCCGAGGAAGAATTCATTATTTTATCTATTTTATATCTCATTTTGTTGGTATCACAGGTGTTACCATTGCGAATAGATTCGACCAGGGAAAGATCGATAAGGGATGACTATGTCCATAACAAAAATGATGAGATCGTTGGTTGGGGTTTGACTCCTGAAATCACTTAAACTCTCCACAAAACTAGAGATGACAAGACTGTTTGTTGCTACCATATTTAGTTCTTGTTTAGGATTATAAAAGGATGGAAGGATTTTCATTCAGAAAAAAAGGGAGGACTAGGTTGGCAATTTTGGAGTAATGCAAGCCCAGTTTTGAGCACTGCCTGTATGACATAAACATTATGCAGCTTCTGTACAGGTTCTATTTTTGAATGAAACATGATGATGATTTGCCTATGTGTTTTATGAATTGTTTTTCTGATAATTTTATTATGCATATGGTCCATTAAATCCCATTGCACTAATTCTTATTATGAAATACAATTGTCCTTATACTTTAGAAAATAGAGGCAGTTTCACTTCTTGTCTTTATGATCATAGTAACCTCGATATTGAACTTTGTGTTTTATCTTGTGTTATACAGTTCCTGTGGGTTATCTTGCAGCTCTGATTGACCTACTAGCCTATTTCTTCCATACTATTTTGATTTTCTTATAGATTTTATATTATACCAGCATATATCATTTATAATTGTGTGATCTATATAAACAGCCTTGAGTTCATACCACCTTAGTTTTCCATGATTGTTTAATCTTATTTACATCTTTCATATTTATACCAGCCTATTTCATTGATTTTTGTGTAACTTTTCCAATAGCTTTGATTGTATATCAGTTTGATTCTCAGTTTGATTTCGTTGATTTGTACATTTGAGAACAAGATTTCCTTAAGGTTGAACCCCTGTAGTCTAGGTTAAACTTTAGGGATAACATCTTCTGGTGCCGTTTCCAGGGACGGAGGAGTGAAGATATCTTCCTCGGGAAAAAATGACAATTATCATACCTAGCTCTTGATGGTGGATAGGAGCAGGGCATTAGTTTGACTACAGATTTATTCACCGGGCGACTCCATGTTTGAAGAATCCAGAGGTGATTTTATAAGATGTCAAAGCATTTTGAAACCATGTTGGCATAGAGATTTGCTCAGTTCAATTTCTCAAATGTTCCTGGTTTTCCAAATACAGTACCTACCATGGATGAATGGGGAGATTTTCTTCCGCGATTCCGAGAAAAGGAAGAGGACAATCTGGCACATCATGTAATTAAATTTCATCAATACATGGATCAGCTGAGTATACATCATGAAGATGTATTGATGAAAATGTTTATGTAATCATTAGATGGTTGTGCGAGAAAATGGTACAGAACTCTTCCTCCTTCCAGTATTTCCTCTTTGAAAGATTTTCATGATGCCTTTTATTTATATTGTAAGAGGATTTACCCAGCTGAGTGCCTTTTTGAGGATTGCTGGAGGGGATATGCATTATATATCCAGGGTTTAGAAGTAGATTTTTCCAGTAGTAAAGATGAAGCCAGTGGTTATGATATGAAGAAAGAAGAAGCTTTATTATCTTCCTCTAATTCTGTTTTACATCAAGAAAATTTTCAAAATTATGATATTAAAGTTGATGATAGCATCATAGAACAAAAATCTTCATCTTTAGAAATCGATCAGAATACTCCATTTTATGATGAAGACATTAAAGTTCTAGATCAGCATCAACCGATTCACTCTGAAGATAGGCCAATCTATGATGAGTATTCAGATGAAAAAGAGTAGATCCCTACATCAGCTTCTATTGATTTGAGGAGTAGTCAACAGGTGTATGGAAACTATGAATCAAATTTTGATGAGGAACAACATTGTGTGGAAATCAACCATCCTGAATCTGTAGAAGACATTGAGCAGCAATATTTGCAATTCAATTTGCAGGTAGCTGAAAGTGGCAACCATTATGAGGAAAAGAATATACAGAGATATTTTGATATTTAGCAAAAGGTATTTCCTTATAGCTTCATTGATCCATTTGTTGATTATATGGAGTCTTTGAGCAACTCAAATGTCAGATTATTTTTGTCAAATGGAGGTTGGATTTTCCCTTTTGAAATGAATTTTGATATTCCATGGGTTCCTTTATTCATCATCTCCAAATCATAAGTATTACCAGTTAGTCAAATATTTGTATGGCTTCATTGGAAGCATGATTTTACCTGATCAAAAGAAAGCAGATGATTAGAATGGGAGCTGTAAATAAATAAGCTTGATGCTTCAAGCATTTCCTTAAGTTTGTACAGTGTGATCAGATTGTTGTGAAAAGATTATTTCAGTTTGTGAAGTAGTTTAAACATTCAGTCAGCAGTTTGTTTTCAATCCTTTTAAGTAACAGAGACTTGTGATGAAGACTCCAGCCCAATGAAATGGAAAGTCACTTGGTATACTTGTTCTTGGTAGCTCACAGGGAGCATGCCATCCCCAGACAAAGCGAGATGTTATCATCAGATCTGCTCCAGCAAATTTCAATTTCTAGAAGCATTCAAATGTCAAAGTGACCACTCAGTTTGAAGGGCCTTTTGGCAGCACACCGTGGTGGATACATGGAATCGTCACAAAGAGAGAAAGGACCTGCTCCTCTTTTATGAAGAGTCTCTAATTACTTCACATGTTCCTTACATGATAGCTAGTGGTAACCATAAGCGTGATGGGACAAATATAGGTTCTTTCTATAAGAACTTAGATTCAGGTGGAGAATGTGGTGTCCCAGCTCAAACCATGTTTTATGTGCCAACAAATAACAGGGCCGAGTTTTGGTACTCTACCGACTATGGCATGTTCCATTTCTGTATTGACGATTCAGAACACGATTGGCGAGAGGGAACAGAGCAATACAACACTCAGCTGAGGTTTGGGATACTCTTGAAATGTTGAGGAGTGCTTCAGACTATGATTCAAAAATGTGCAAGACTAACAGATGGAAATTAAAACAAGATACCGACCAATTGCGTGCAATGTACTGAGAAGGTCCTGAAGGTACTCCATATCACACATTACTTGTAGAAGGCTATATAGATGGCCCTCTTGATAACTATATATGTGTTAGCTTGGAGTCGAGTCTATATCCACAATGGTGGCCACAGTTAACACTACCAACTTTCAAGGTTATAGAGTCGCGCTGCCTGAAAAGAATCTATATAGGGGAAGAATTATCTCTTGTAAGAGTGAAAGTACCACGGCCTGTTTCAAGTCGGGAAGTTGTTTTCAGTTATTTTGTACTGGAGTATTTTGAAGAAGACATTGACATTGTGCTTCAGAAGTCGGTATCAAATTCAGGGCAAATAGATGAGAGCATTCATGGATTCAGTTCTGAAGACATTCCTTCAGCGGAGGGCATAGTTCGCATGGATCTAATGGGAGGAATCCGCAACATGGTCTTATGGATTATATCAATATTGCTACAATTGGTGCAGATGACAAATCATGCTGGGATGAGATATTGGATTCACGGCTTAATGGAAAATGTAATATTGAAGAAGTTCACACTATGGCAGCTCTTGCATACAAGTGTGTTCACAAGAATCCAAGGAAGCAACCAGCTATGAACGACATATCACAGGATTTGGCAAGATTACAAAAGACAAAACACAGTATTGAGCATCTAAGCCAAGCCTTATCATTCTTAGGGGAAGGGAATTCTGAAGTTGTAGAGCAGATAGAGCTTTAGATAGCCAAGTTAAACAAGTTAGATAGTATATCAGAGAAACATGAAGTTTGATGAGGTTCGAGGGTGAAAACGATGAGGACGCCAGCGTAGAAGAAGGATCAAGCCAGCAACTTCAAGTTATCAATCCAGAGGTGGTTCCATATTTTTGTTGCAATATATTTTTAATTCCAATCTAATACATCATGTGGCATTCGAAGATTTGGTAAAAGGATCACTTCTAGATTTCCAGGACACCTGGTATTAATAGTTGGCAGTTGAAGCATAAAATTAGCAACCAGAAGAAGATTCAATACACACGTGATGAGGATAGTTCCAATGTATAAGAGAGAAGAATATAGTTATGACCAGTTCAAGATCACTGCCAGCAAATACACAACAGTTAATTACTAGCATGCATGCGGAGGAAGAATTCATTATTTTATCTATTTTATATCTCAGTTCGTTGGTATCACAGGTGTTACCATTGCAAATAGATTCGACCAGGGAAAGATCGATAAGGGATGACTATATCCATAACAAAAATGATGAGATTGTTGGTTGGGGTTTGACTCCTAAAATCACTTAAACTCTCCACAAAAATAGAGATGACAAGACTATTTGTTTCTACCATATTTAGTTCTTGTTTAGGATTATAAAAGGATGGAAGGATTTTCATTCAGAAAAAAGGGAGGACTAGGTTGGCAATTTTGGAGTAATGCAAGCCCAGTTTTGAGCACTACCTGTATGACATAAACATTATGCAGCTTCTGTATAGGTTCTATTTTTGAATGAAACATGATGATGATTTTCCTATGTGTTTTATGAATTGTTTTTCTGATAATTTTATTATGTATATGGTCCATTAAATCCCATTGCACTAATTCTTATTATGAAATACAATTATCCTTATACTTTAGAAAACAGAGGCAGTTTCACTTCTTGTCTTTATGATCATAGTAACCTCGATATTGAACTTTGTGTTTTATCTTGTGTTATACAGTTCCTGTGGGTTATCTTGCAGCTCTGATTGACCTACCAGCCTATTTCTTCCATACTGTTTTGATTTTCTTATAGATTTTATATTATACCAGCATATATCATTTATAATTGTGTGATCTATATAAACAGCCTTGAGTTCATACCACCTTAGTTTTCCATGATTGTTTAATCTTATTTACATCTTTAATATTTATACCAGCCTATTTCATTGATTTTTGTGTAACTTTTCCAATAGCTTTGATTGTATATCAGTTTGATTCTCAGTTTGATTTTGTTGATTTGTACATTTGAGAACAAGATTTCCTTAAGCTTGAACCCTTGTAGTCTAGGTTCAACTTTAGGGATAACAGTAACCTAGGTAAAAAGGGAAAAAGAGAAGCTTCTCGAGGCTTCTAGATGATTAGCCTCGGGATATCCCTTATCCCTACTGTTGTGCGTTGCTTGATATATTTTTAGAGGCCACCTCACCCACTAATTTCTTAACCGTATCTATCCATTAAAGCCCTATAAATATTAGCTCATAGCCATGGTTGAGGGGAGAACATTGAAGTTATTTTTATGCTATTGGATTGATTCTTGGCCCAATATCATTTGGAGAGAGCATAGAGAGCTAGAGTCAGAGCTTTTGGGGATGAAGAGCTGGTTTCATGGAGATGCATGTCAACACTAAGGCTTGGTTGTAAACTTCTTCATATTTCTAATGAAAGTTGATTTTCTGTCCCATATGTATTGTTGATGTTTGATTTCATATATATATTGCCAGATTCCTTAGTCACTAGCATAGATTAGTAGATCATATTCTGGTTGTTTTGATTGGTTTCGTGTTGAACTCTTTTGCAGGTACACAGGTGAACTATCAAAGCCTTGTATTCCAGATGTCTACAATGTCTAGGGAGAGCTATCAGCCTCTGCGATCTATTTGTTCTGGATCTGAACCATTCATACCAGTGGAACACCTTGCTGTCTGCAGGAGGTGAAATATTTCGGTCAACAAATCTGGCGACTCCGCTGGGGAGTAGTTGTATTCGGTTGTTCTGATCGTCCTCAGTCTGCAACTCTTGTCCGAATCCAGGATTTGTTTTCTTCAACTCTTTTCAGTCAGATCTACTTTCTGATTTTTATTATTTGTGTTTGAAATTTCTAGGTCTGTTTAGATCTAAGTCATTTCGGTTTTTTATGCTCTGTTACCACATTCAACTCGACAGTATTTTCCTTGATATAGTCTTTTTTTATCTGATCCATCATTCTCTTTCTTGTTTTGGCCATCTACAGGGAACTGTGGCAATGCTTTGTATGAGGAGCGTTGCCACCACCTGAAAACAATGAGTAGTAAGCAGTGCCACCGCCTGTATCTAGTTTGCGAGGAGTGCTGCTGCTTTGGAAATGCTCTTACAACACCTACAAAGCGCAGTACCAGGCAGGCATTAGTCCAAAAATCTCTTTACTCATTTTTCTTTGTAAAAAATTGAAATTTTGATTGCTTTCAGTTCCGTTATCAGGCCTGTGTTATTGAATCTGATGTGTGTGGCTTGCTGCTTTGATGGTTTAAGATTGATTTGAGTGGAATTTCAAAATTTTGTTTAGTCTTTTTTATTGTTCATCCGCTTCTTGCTTGTTGGTTGTGCTTAAAGAAGGATTCTTGTTTTCTGAAAGTTAGGGTGTTCATTGAACTCTCTTTTCATTGCATATACTAAAAGAAGAACACTAGATTAGCTTCTAGATTTCATTTCTTGCTCACATAGTAAACTTCTTTTTCTTCCCTTCAAAAAAGAAAAGTTTTGCTTGAGATTAGGACACCATATTTGAGTGTTGGATTTGGGTTTTCTGATTGGATTCATAAGCTTTCAGGACCTTTATGATCTTTTGTCTCTCATGCATATAGGACTATCTTGATAAAAAAAAAATGGTAGTTTTAAGCTAGATTTGCTTATGTTTTTAAGAAATTTAAAAAGTTAGAGTGCATTGGAATATAGGTGTGCTTGGTGTTGTTCTTTTAGGAAAAGAGATTCTTACCCTTCCCATTTGCTTTTGAAAAGAAGAATTTGGTTTGTAAAAGTGTTTGCTTGTCTTTGATTTAATGTTCATGACTGTTGATTGGAATGATTTTTGGTTTTGAAACAAAAAGAAAAACGCTCTCTTCCCTCCCGTAAGTAGGCATATTGAACGGTAAAGTGAATATTTGCATGAGCATATTGCATGGTTTTACTTTTCTGTCAAAACATCATGCATTCACCTAACCGTACAAGTTAAAATTAACGGTAGTTGTAGGTTAAAATTTACGTAGTAACTTGAGTGATAGGTTAGAGACGTGTTTGGGTGTTGTAAAACGTAGTAGCTGTCGTTATTTGTCAGCATTACATTCTGGGACTCGTGCGGTTCTTCCACATACCGTCAATATATCGAACGACCTTTCACATACCCTTGAGGTATATAGAAAGGTACTTCATGTACTCGATTGTATATCGGAAGGCCCCTTGTGTACGGTTATGCATTAGACATCACTACTACTAATTCGAGCTCCCATGTACCTTGAGTATATCAGGAGAACCCACCAGGGTACCTTATCTATCTGAGAAAAGCCCTTTGGCCATCTTGTTTGGAGCCATACACCGAAAACAACATTCGGGGAGATTACTACGCACATACCCTCGAGGTATATCACGAGTGGCACCTGCTTGACAATCCTAGTGAGAGACCTAACTTTTGAACTCCTCCTGTCATTTTAAGTTTGCTTGTTTTGACCTATAGTTTGAGTAGGAAAGTCTTTTGGTGTGTTTTTTCCAGATTTTCAGACCCTAGGTTAGATAGGAACTGCACACACTGGCTGAGTTAAGAGAGTCCAGGAGAGTACGAGGCTTGCCACCTAATTTTACTTCTATTTCAGAAGAAAATCCAATGGAAGCTATTGACCAAGGATATGCTACCACCTCCCAAGTGGGAGATAATGTGGTGGTGGAAAGTGGAGTACCATATTCTTCACATTCGCCTCCCTTGGTCCAACAGCCTTCCCAGGAAGATTCATCATTCCATCCTCCCACTGAAGGTCATGTTGATGATACCCATCTAGATTTTGGTCCTAATGCTCCTTTTAGGGAGACACCTATCGGACAGGCCATTGCCTCATTCGGCACCCGTGTAAGTTCACCTGAGAGTGAAGAAGAATGCAGGTAATACCGTGGTGCTATCCTCAGTGCACATGAGGTAGAAAAGCAGATTGACAACCTATTAGGCTCTTCACCAGCTCGCTCCACATTCCTTCTTATGGGATATCGTTCACTAGCTGATTCGATGAGACCCATTGAACCGATTATAGATCGTCCATTAACAACCCACAACCCAGGTCAAATTTCCACCCCTCTCACCTCTTATGTTATGTTTGTTCCAAATCCTGCTAGGTATTTTGCATCTGGGGTCCAACCTTCAATTCTTGTTTCTTCAGTACCTTTGAATGCTGGGGGGAAACCCCCGGCACGACCTACGTTATCTGATCCCATAGTTGTACCTAGTCAAGAGAAGACCTCTAACATAGAAACATCTACAGTTTTTGTCCCTCCCACCCACACTAATGTGGTAAATCCTCCATCTAGTTCAGGTTAGCCCTTGGGGGAACAACCTGTTTCCATTCAGTCTTCTAGTGGTTATGGTTATCAAATACATGTAGGTAATCATCCATCTAATCCTACTAGAATTCCATTCCCTAGCAACACTTTTACGCCATGGGGTAAACCCAACTGGTCTTACATGCCAGCTAAGGGAGGGATTCCCATACATACTGCGGGAGGTGTGGGAGGACCACCTTATAGAGGTCCTCCCCCTGGGGGACCTAATGGTCCTAGAGGGTCTGGCGGTCCAACTCATGGTCCTAGTGGTCCTAGTGGTCCTCGTGGACCTGGTGTATTTCCTCCTTGTGGCTCTGGAGGGTCTAGTGGCCCTCCACTTAGTGGTTTCGATGGCTCTGGAGGCTTCCCACCTCTTGGAGGTTTTGAAGGGTCTGGTGGTCCACCTCCTGGTGGTCCTGGTGGTCCTGGTGGTGCCGGTGGTCCTGGTGGTCCCTGTGGTCCTAGTGGTCCCGGTGGCTCTGGCAGTCCTCCTCTTGGACGTCCTGGTGGTCCTAGCGGTCCTAATTCTGGAAATCAACCCCCCATGGGAATATTTTCCAGTGGTTCTTCCTCACAACAACCTCTTTATCAGTCTACCTATGGCCCTACTAGTAATTACATGCCATATCAATATTACCAGTATGTGCAGCCCAATAGACAGTTACCTTTCCTAGAAACTTTGGACTTGCCTAATTTGTCCAAGTTGATTAATGATCCCATTTGACACAATCCCTCGTGGCCTCCCATTCTGGTAAAGTTACCATCGGATATTCCGAAATTTGATAGGAAGCAGGGTGAAGATCCATGGAACCATGTTATGACTTTTCATTTGTGGTGTTCCTCGAACTCCCTCATGGATGATTCCATTTGGTTACGGTTCTTCTAGCGAACTTTGACCGGTACGGCCACGAAGTGGTGTATTGAACTCCCACAACACTCGTTTGTGGATTTTGGCTCGTTGGCAACCGTATTTCTTATGCACTTTCATCTCCCTATTCTTTATGAAATGGACACTGATCTTTTAACTTCTCTACTACAGAACACCTCCACCCACATTTCTGATCATATTCATGAGTGGAGAAGGCAGAGAAGGATTATTAGGGCCCCTATTCTAGATCAGTTGTTAGCTGATTGGTTCATTAAGTCCTTGTTGCCTCCTATTTCCTGAGATGTGGCCATGGGTAGTGCCATTACAGAAGAGCAGGCTATTAGTCGGTCTCAGTACCTAGACTTGGTCTATTCCCAGTCCGAGACTCTTTATGACCTGATTCCTAAAGCTCCTCACCCCATCACTGACCCTACCAAGCCATCAGCAGAAGCACCTGTTGATGGGATTGTTGGTTCAATCCAGTTCCCATCCACAGCAAAACCTACCAAGCAAACCCAAACTGCTACTCCTTCGACTCCTATGGTTTCTACCGAGGTCACTTCTATTCAAACTACTCAAACCTCGGGTAATAAAAAGAAAGGTAAAAATCAAAATAAAAAACCTGGAAACCAGCAGGAGACCCCACAATCAACCCATAATGACCACAACATAGGGAAAAGGAAGACTAAATACCCTTGTCTATTATGTGGTGATGACCACTTCTCAAAGGAGTGTCCCTGTCGGGGCAAAATATCCCAGTTTTTGAAGTCTAATCTCGCACCTGCAGTACTTACGGATCCCTTTCCCTCTCAACAACAGCCGATAGACCATATGTCTAACCAGGGTAACTCTAGTTCATTGAAGGAAATTCATATGATGTCCTTAGATACCATCCATCTGCAAACTCGAAGCCAGAATTATGATAAACCCACAGATAAGAAAGAAGATCAATCTTCTTCAGGGAAATCTCCCTCTACTAGTTCTCCAGAATCCTCGTCTACTGTTCCCTTGTTTATCGAGAAGCCTACTCTCGACATGATTTTGCACCCACCAAAGAGTACTCTTCGGAAGGATGTCTTTAAACCCAATGCCCGAGCTACTTAATTCTATAATGTGGTTGAAGATATTGCTCAGGCACCTTGTACAATGTCTACCCTCGAAGTACTCCAAAGTTGCCCTACACAGCGCAAGAACTTGTTGACCACATTAAGAGCTGTCGACTCAGATAACACTAACTTGATTCACTTCAATGTTGAGAACTATGAACCTAGATTACCGCATAAAATTTCTTTTCAAATCATTACGAAAGTAGTGGGAAAGAAAGTCTTTCGAATAGTACTAGATGAAGGAGCTTCGACCTCGGTGTTATCTCTGACTTGTTGGAAAGCTCTTAGCTCTCCTGAGCTTTTTACATCACCTATGACCCTTAGAGCCTTTGATGGATAGGGATTCCAACCCCATGGTCTCATATCAGCCCTCACAGTAGAGCTCAGGGGAAAAACCATTTCCATCTAAGTAGAAGTGGTAGATGGCCCTTTGGATTATAACCTCCTTTTAGGAAGGAATTGGTTCTATGCCATGAATGCTGTTGCTTCAACAGTATTTCGAATGGTCCAATTCCCACATCTTGGGAGAATTGTTACCATTGACCCACTTGATTTCTGTATGCCAGATGTTACTACCTCCATGGCTATTAACATCCCCATGTTAGGTCATCCCCCTCCTCCTTACTAGTCGATTGGGGTAGGTATGCTGAAGGATTCATCCCCTATGGGGATTTTTCCCTCTACTCCTCCTAGCATAGAAACTACGATAGTACATATGATCACCTCATTTGATATTAAGCCCCAGGGTACAAATGTTGTTGAGTCCACCTCGTTGAGCCCGCATGAATCCATGTATGACACCATTCAAACTTGTTTCGATGATCACACTGATGACATTCATTTAGTGGCTTCAGATCCTTACCATTTACCATACTGGTTAGAACCTTCTCTTCCAATCCTAGACTATCTCTCCGAGAATTTTCCTTTCAATGAGTCCATTATAGAGATCATGAACACAGATGAGCCCATTTGGGAGGATCACCATCATAGATCCATGTTCCTCCCCAATACCAGTTCAGGAAGCTATGATTTTGCATCCTTGTTTCCTACTGATATTGTCAACGTTTCGCAAAGTCCTATATTGTTGCAAGATACAGATTTCGAAGGAAACCTTTGCAACATTACTCAGATGAACCCAATTGACATATCAACCAAGACTGATGTTATTGAGCACGTTGATGTTGGGAAGAACTGCTCCATAGACAAATCTGAAGCATATAAGGCACTTTTTAAGGAATTTCATGCTATTTTTTCCTGGTCCTATGAAGAGATGCCGGGGATTGACCCTTCCATTGTGGTCCACAAGATTAAAAATTATCCCACGGCTAAACCTATCAGGCAGAAACTTAGGCAAGTCCATCCTAGGAAGGCCGTAGCTATTAAAGATGAGATTGAGAAACTTATGAAAGCTGGTTTTATTTATCCTATACCTCTGACGGAATGGGTATCGAACGTTGTCCCTATCAATAAAAAGCAGGGCACCATTAGATTCTGCATCGACTTTAGGGATTTAAATAAATCTTGTCCCAAGGAAAACTTTCCTACCCCGCACATCGATCATGTTATCGACAACTGTGCTGGAAGTGTAATATTTTCATTCATGGATGGCTTCTCCGGCTATAATCATATTGAGATATTGCCCTCTGATCAGCATAAGATGACATTCATTTTCCCATGGGGAACCTTTGCATATAATAGGTTACCTTTCGGCTTGAAAAATGTTGGAGCCATGTTCCAGCATGCGATGTCCTATGCGTTTCATTACATTAAACATATTGTTGAACCGTACCTTGATGACCTCCCTGCTCATTCACAGCGACGGGAGGACCATCCTGATCATCTTAGAGATATATTCCTGAGATGCCGTCATTATAATATACGACTCAATCCACATAAATTTGTTTTTTGCATTGAGACGGGACTTCTATTTGGCTTTGTGGTATCCAAAGATGGCATCTGGATCGATCCTTTGAAGATTGCTGCCATCATTAATGTACCAGCCCCAACCAACATTCTTGAACTCCAAAGTTTGCAAGGGAAGGAAAAATTTCTCCACCGTTTCGTGTGCAATTTCGCTGAGAAAACGCATGGTTATATGTGTCTCCTCAAGAAGAACACTCCATTCTTTTGGGATGACTAGGCCTAACACAACTTTGATAGTCTTAAGCATGCTCTAACTCATTCACCCATGATACACCCCCCGGATTATTCAAAGGATTTTCTCTTGTATATTGCTGCCTTCGCTACTACCATCGCCATGGTTTTAGTGCAGGACAATCTCCACGGTCAGGAGCATGTGATTTATTACACCAGTAAGAATCTTATTGATTCTAAAACCCGTTATTCACATGTGGAGAAGCTAGCTTTGGCCACGATAATTGGTGTGAAAAAATTTCGTCACTACATTCTGCTTCGCACTACCATTGTATTGGCAGAGCAGAACCCGATGTACTACATTCTGACTCGTCAGGTACTCAGGGGCAAGTACTCCCGTTGGATCATCATCCTTTAGGAGTTCAATATTCAGTTTTCCAAGGCTACATCAAAGAAATCCTTGGTTTTTTCTAAGCTTATATGTGACCTTCCCTGTGCTACCATGGAATCTGAGCCCAACGATTCATTTCCAGATGAATTCCTTTTCCTGAATAGCACTATTGATCCTTGGTATGGATATTTGCTAATTTATCTCCAGACCCAGCGTTTTCAGCCGCATCTATCTTGCAATGATAGTCACCGCATCCATCACCACGTGAAATACTATATTATCTTGAATGATACCTTGTATAGATGTGGGATTGATTCCATTCTCTGACGATGCCTCACTCATGAGGAGGCTAAACACGTGCTGAATGATTGCCACTCTCGAGCATGTGGCAGTCATTTATCTGGGATGGCTACAGCCCAGAAAATCCTTCGCACTGGCTATTTCTGGCATTCTATCTTCAAATATTGTCATGAGGCTGTTAAGAAATTCCCACCTTGCCAACATTTTTATCCCAAAAAGCGCACCCATCCTGCTTCGCTTCACCCTGTCATTGCCCTTGGCCCTTTTTCCAAATGGGGGATTGACTTCATGCATTGTAAACCCACCTTAGCCGGGGGGCATGGTTACATCATCGTAGCCATGGATTATTTCACAAAATGGGCTGAGGCCATGCCTACATATGCAGAATATGGTAAGACTACCGCTATCTTCTTGTTCAATTATATCATAGCTAGATTTGGAGTTCTGCAGTCCATCGTCACTGACCACGGATCTCATTTTCGTAATCAAATGATGGAGGAATTGAGTGCCAAGCTAGGTTTTTTCCATGAAAACTCTACACCATATTATTCGCAAGCTAATGGTTAGGTAGAGGCCATTAACAAGGTTTTGAAAACTATGCTTCATCGGATGGTTGGAGATCATAAATCCAATTGGCATCTCGTTCTTTTCTCCACTCTTTGGGCTTATCAGACTTCCATGAAAACAGCTACTGGTTTCACACCATTCCAGCTTGTCTATGGACTTGAATTTGTCTTGCTAATCCAATGTCAGATTCCATCTTTGCAACTCACCGTTGAACTTCTCCCAGACACTTCCGTAGAGGAAGCGATATTTTTGTACTTAAATAACCTTGATGAGACTCGTAGAGATGCTGCCTTTGCTAATGAGGCACATAAGAAACACGTCAAGGAACAGTATGATAAATCCATCCAACCTCATGTTTTCAACGAGGGTGACCTAGTTTTGACTTATGACTAGAGATATGACAAGCTAGGAAAGGGTAAGTTTGAGTCCATTTGGTATGGACCTTTCATTATTTCCAAGGTGTTAAAGAAAGGAGCCTATGAGTTAGTTGATTATGATGGAATCCCTTTGGGGCAACCTTGCAATGGGTTGTACCTGAAAGGTACTATGCCTAGGTTTTCTTCGATGGTATCTTTTATATATGTATATTGACTGACTTTTAGTGTGCTTTCAGTATTTTTAAGATGGTTTTGATTTTTAGTGTCCGCATCTGTTTATACCATGTTTTTGTCATGCAGATGGCTTTCTACGGCTTCGCTGATGGTGCTTTCCACCACACTTTGATTCTAGCCTCGACTGCTTGGGTTCTCTATTCCCCAGCTAAAGATTTGGTCAGTTCAGGAGCGGTTTTCTTAGGTCCCGCTACTAATAACATCGCCGAGTATGAAGCAGTCATTGGTCTTCTGACTGAAGCTGCCTCCCAGGATTTTCGTGATCTAGTAGTTTTGATGGACTCTCATCTCGTGGTTTGTCATTTAAACCATGTCTACACCATTAGGAACCCAGTGCTCCTCCACCTCTTCCGGAGGGTACGTTTGTTAGAAAGATCATTTGGAACAATTACGTATAGGCATATCCCTAGGGAAGATAATGTAGTTGTTGATTCATTGGCTAATTACATCCTAGATTGGCATATTGCCCATTCATGACGTTAAATCAAACATGGTACATTGTAAATAAACATTTAAAGACACATAGAACTCATAGAAAATGCATTTATCCATTTGAAACGTATAAACATCGTGTAAAAGTATGTATATATATATATATATATATATACAAAAAAGTTTTACAAAAATAGGTCCTGAGACCTCATCTAAAGCATGTAGGCCTTCAGGCAAAATCATCATACAAAAATCCTAAAGCTATCAGCTTTCAGTATACATGTCTCATCCACTAGTGGTGCTCATGATAACACATCACTGCTCGAGCCACCCTACGTAGTAGCCTGCTGAAACAACCTGGTACTCCCACCATAGATCTTTGATATCTAGTCAGGAGGTCATCTATATCAGCATATATGATGTCCAAAGTCAACCTCTCTAGGTTCTCCTCCAGTTCCTCAGTGATATCATCATCATGTGGCATGAAGCAAGCTCCAACTCGCCTGTCTAATGGAGATGCTCGTCCAGGCCTCACTACTCCAACATCTGCATGAAGACAAACATGTCTCGTCACATACCATAAAAAATATAAAACATAAAAAATATAAATTTTTTTTCCATCTTTAGGGTTTCTTGTTTCTTACCAATGTCACCCCACTGCCCTCCAGGTGGGAGTGGTAGGTTAGGATCACCTGTAAAATCTATGCCTGCATAGGCATATTCCTAGACCATGAGCATCTGATCTTGCAGCCATATGAAGAACGCATCACCAAAATTCACTCTGCCCCTACCCACTCTTGTGCAAGCCATGACCTGGACCCACCTCAGCATGCGGGGGTCCCATGCTCTCAGACTCCAGAATGTCACCTAGGGCCTCATCTGGGGGACCCGCTTAAAGAAGAAGCAAGCTAAGATGGAACCAAAGCCAAACTGCTTTAGCTCTCCTTGCCGACATTTAGTCAGCTGATCCTTGAAGATTGGAAGCAATGTTTCTACCCAGTTGAACATCATAGGTGCCATAGCCTCTAGGGCATACAACATATGTGCCCTGGAAGCCTGATGTACACCCTAGCTCCCTACCACCCTCTGCATGGTGAACAGAACAATCCATAGAGCCCTGTCTGTCACTGCCTTGATGGGGATTTTCTTCCTTGATGTGCCTGTACCTGGTGCACAGTGTTGATCTATGAGCTCTCTGGTGGTAATGTCCCCACGATGGGAATCTATCAGTGAGATGGGGGAACCCTGTCTCGATAGGCCAGTTAGGAAGTAGATGTCCTCTACCTCCACTGTAAGTATATGTGCCCCCACCTTGAAATACTGCTGTTCTGGATTCCACATTCTCAGTATCTATTCCAGTAGTCTCTCGTGGGACACCATGCTTGGTGTCTGGAAGAACTTTAAAATCCCATAGTTTTGGAGTGCGACAATACCAATCGGATTCCTTTTAGCAGCAGCATCCTCATCGTCATGTGTTCTTTACTTCCATATTACCATATTTTGGAAGCCTAGACCTACCAAAAACAACAATGGTATGTATTAATATCATCCTTGAGTCATTACAAATCAAAATAATGAGTAAATTTTGCCTATATCATTGGTTTAAATTCTCCACGGCCGACACCGATTGTGCCCCATTGGAGATAGGCGGTGGCACCGCCTGTCCACCATATTCTTGGTGCGGTTCTCGGGTGGTACCACCTATGATGCAAGGGGTAGTTGCGGTGCCCACAAATTGGATTTTAGGGCCTACCAAATAGGCTTGAAACGCCACCAAATCCAAAAATAAAAGATATGAAATGAAAGATAAGGGTCTTAGCTGTTACCTGTAACTGACGAGACTAAAAACGGACAGTGGAAACTCCTGGTATCAACTGTGGAAGATTTGGCTAAAAAATGCTCCAAGTGCTCTTTGCTAGAGGTAAATAGTGAAATGTTTTATTTTTTACTATTTACTTGCCTTATATAGACATTTTTTGGGTTTGACCTAGTATAGTTTTGATATTACATCATGTTCTAGTCAGAATCTATTTGTCATAATCCCTTAATGTTGATTTTGGATGCATTTAACACTTGTTTATGAGTCATCTGCAGGTTTACTTTAGTAAAAGCTTTGGAAAGTTTGTTTATGACTTTTTTGTACTTTCAGAAAATGGAAAAGGTCATTTAGCATTTATTACAACACTTTGTCACGCTCGTTAAAATATAGTATCAAATTTTCGAGTCTAGTTCAAGTTTCTTTCCAGGCTCGTAAAATACGACATTGTGTAAAGAAACATCATGGAGTCTTCGTTTCACATCTTCTTTCAGACTCCTTAAACATGAAAAGATAGTCGAGTCCGTTTCCGAATCTTTCTAGGCTCATAAAAAGTGACATTGTGTAAAGAAACCTCATGGAGTTCTCTTTAAACCCTTTTTAGGCTCCCTAAATACGAAAAGATTGTCGAGCGATCTTGTCTTCTTCACGCTCGTTAAAGTATTTGAAGATTCATTCGTCCGACGACAAGTTATCTCTTTCTCAGTTCAGATAGGAATATTTACGAGAAAGGAACACTCCAGCCAATCATGACTGGAAGAGTTCTCTAAGGTATGATTTTATACTTTTTTGGGCCTTAGAGACTAAATCATACGAAAAAGGATCCCCATGGAGTCTTCTTCTGTATTCGTTTAGACTCTCTAAACATGAACGATACCAAGTTTTCTTTCAGTGGACTCGTTAAAATTAAAACATTGAGAGACCCGTTTTGGGAAAAAACCCCTCCTCTCTCAGGTTCGTAAAACATATGAGACTGTACTTGTCTTTTGACAAGCTATATCGAGTGTTTGTTACCCTCTTTGAACTCATAAAACCGAAAATAGGCACTCATCGATCATGATGGGGGAAATGGGAAAGGGAATCATTTTGCAAATAATGGTAGTTGTTTGTCGTTACCTTTGAACATGGCACTTGTCTACACAATCATGTTAGTCAATTGGGTATTCAGCTGATCTCCGTGACGATCCACTTTCATGAGTCATGCCAATCCTTTAAGTCTTTTAAAAGAATGCATTGTCCACTGTCACATTGTGTACCTATCCTATCTAGTCATGCTGCCAAGTCATTTTGTCGTGCCGCCTGACGTTCAAAGGGAGTCTAAAGAAGTTTTACCTCTGAAGTATACACAGTCTTTGTGTCAGTATCTTTGAGTCAGTCATATGGTTACTACATTCACATCATTCCAGAACTACGTTTCCAGTTTCATGTCGTCAATGTAGGACTCATCATTTCCCTCCTTCGACGAGACTATTCCTATCGACATCAGCTCATCATCTGAGAAATATTATTAGAAACAATATTTAGTACCTTGAGATCTATATGCCTTAATGACAGATTCTATCGCTCTCGATGTAGGTTCACATCATTGACCTTTGATCGATAGAATCGACTAGGTGTTCGACATCAGGACATCTATTCGCACTCAGTAGATTGTACTAGAGTACCTTGGGAATCATTGACATTAATGGTGATCTCCCTCGCACTTGTTAACGGTTCACATCATTGGTTGGTAATCAAGTGGTTTCTACCATGTTCGACTTTAGGTCATTGTAATCACATGGATAGAATTGTATTTTGTGGAAGATGAGACGAAGACCCTGGGCATTTGTTTGAAAGCGCTCATTACTTTTTCCCTAGGTTGCGATGGAGTTTTGTATATCTAGCATGGATCCACATTTGTATGGTCATGGATATTCTCAAATTTGCGTCTGTATGACATAGATCTACGTTGTATGTCTAGTAGCTATGCCCAAGTTTGAGTCCTCTATCACATGGATCTACGCTGTATTCTAGTAGCCATGCTTGTTTATTCCACTCATGGATCTTCCTTGTATTGGTCTGCAGCTATGAGTTTGGTTACTTGTGTCTATGAGTCAACATACTGATGTACTATAGATGCCTACTTGACTGCATGCTCCAATCGAGCCAACATTTTCATCTCCTGGCAATGACTTGTTCTCAAAGCTCTTGTTTATCATATCACTCTAAGACTCATGCTTTGGGGGGCATCCTATTATACCAAAATCCTGTCACCATCATATGATAAGACATTTGACATACCTACTTGCCCTTAATCCTGGCTTCTAGAGTGAAGACTAAATGGTTTTTTATCATTCTGTCATACAAATTCCCAGCATCGTGCATGCCCCATTATCCAGGAGCGGTACCCCTGCTCACACCACCTTTCATCGATTGTCCACAAGCGGTGCCACCGCACATTGCCTTTGGCCCATAGGCGGTTATTACCAGAACTGCTCTGTCATAGAAGGAGAAGCACAGTACCCTGGGTAAAAACGGAAAAAGAGAAGCTTCTTGAGGCTTCTAGATGATAAGACTCGAGATATCCCTTATCCCTACTGTCATGGGTTGGTTGAGCTCGAGATCCCTCATTCTAGGATCTTAGAGGCCACCTCACCCACTAATTTCTCAACCATCTCTATCCATTAAAGCCCTATAAATATGAGATCATAGCCATGGTTGAGGGGAGAACATTGAAGGTATTGTTATGTTGTTATATTGATTCTTGGCCCAAGATCATTTGGAGAGAGCATAGAGAGCTAGAGTCGGAGCTTTTGGGGATGAAGAGCTGGTTTCATGGAGATGCATGTCAACACTAAGGCTTGGATGTAAACTTCTTCATATTTCTAATGCAAGTTGATTTTCTGTCCCATATGTATTGTTGATGTTTGATTTTAGATATATATTGCTAGATTCCTTAGTCACTAGCATAGATTAGTAGATCATATTCTGGTTGCTTTGATTCATTTCGTGTTGAACTCTTTTGCAAGTACATAGGTGAACTATCAAATCCTTGTATCCTAGATGTATACAATGTCTAGGGAGAGTTATCAGCCTCTGTGATCTATTTGTTCTAGATCTGAACCATTCAGACCACCAGAACACCTTGCTGTCAGTAGGAGGTGAAATATTTCGGTCAACAGGTACAACTACGACTAGCAAATCAGGAAAAGGTTTATCCTATCGATCATGTCTCTAACTTAGTTGTTGAAATTCAAGGTATGAAAATGCATGATTACTTTAATGTGATAGAAGTAGTCGAAGATGGTGGTTCCTATCCCACACTGCTAGGGGTCGAATGGGTTAATGATAGCATGGCAGTTATCAACTTCAAAAAACAAGTCATGACATTTGAAAATTAGGATGTTAGGGTCATTTCTCCTATGGACCCTCAAGAGGGATGTCGGTATATTGAACCGGTAAGGGATGAAGCCGGTCGGAGTTGGGACCATGCCTATAATATCTCTGAGGATTATATTCACCCGACTATTGATGGTGAACTTGGATGGCGTAGTACTAGTTCTGCGACCTCTGACTCTGACGATGCATTGGAAAATTGGCATAATAGGTTGTATGAAGTATCATTCAAGAAATGCAGGTTGATCACACAGTCTCTCCACCACGTGGCCACTGAGAATATCATGTTTCCCATTTATGAAGGATTATCGGGATTGTTAGATTTCTTTCAAGAATTCGAAGAAATTTTTTTTTTGAACCGCAAAGGATACTAGCCCTCGATGTAGCATCGAAGGCTACCCTGGCCCGATGATGGGAGACACACAAGAAGGCGATCCATGACTGGGGCCAGTGCTAGAGATTGATGATGGTGCACTCAGTGACTCAAAGGTCTATCATGCTAGGAGATACAATGGACAGAATGATCCCACCAGTCATTTTATTGAGTGTCAGACTTTGTGGGTGTTGCGACCCAGAGATGAATGGATCCACGCTTTTGTTCACACTCTGGATGAGATGCCAAGATCCTGGTATGTAGTAGCTGAATTGCATAGAACTATCACCACTTGGGAGGAGTTGTCCCTTTGCTTTGCATAGATGTTTAGTTTCCAAGATGCCAACCTAGAGGTATGCAATGCTTTATGAATCATCCGCGATGTAGTACTAAAGGTCATCCCTGTCACATACCTAGTTGATCCACATGCGCACTACTCCATCCAATCCATAAGGACATGCTACAACTTGTCTAGGGAACCTGAAGATGACGATGAGTTGTGAAATGTTAATATTACAGAATCCGAAGGTAGCCAAGATGTCGTAGCACCCGACATATCGACGGATTCAATGAGCCAACCGTTGAGGATCAAGAAAGTAAATATTGGATCAGAAGAGAACCCAAAGTTTGGCAATGTTACGGATTATTGGAGTGAGGAGACAATGGCTAAAATCATGGATCTATAGCATGAATTCCAGGACCTTTTTTTGACACAGTTTTTAGAAACGAAGGGGATACTAGGCGACTTGAGGGAAATGAAAATCCTACTGAAACAAGATGCAAAACCTGTGTGACAGAGGCCGTATTGACTGAACCCATGATACGAGGACCGTGTGAAGGCTAAGATAGACTGGATGCTCGATGCTGGGATCATTGATCCTCTAGAATAATCAGAGTGGATAAGCCCTATGGTGGTCCAGGATAAGAAGAGCAGTGAAATTTGCATTAGCGTTGACGTAAGGAAGTTGAATGATGCGTGTGTCCACGATTTGTTCGCAACTCCTTTTATAGATGAAGTCCTTGAAGGAGTAGGCGGCCAAGAGATGTATTCCTTCACAGATGGTTTTGGGGATACCATCAGATCTGGATTGCTAAGGAGGATTGTCATAAGACCACATTTGTCACTGAATGGGGCTATTTTCAATATACAATCATGCATTTTGGGCTGAAGAATGCACTAGCAGTATTTTCTTGGGTAGTTTTCGCTGTGTTTAAAGACTATTCAAAAGTTTTTGTAGGTGTATATGGATGATTGGACTATCTATGGATTAATTAGGGACCATCTCGACAACTTGCAACTTATGCTAGAAAGGTGTCAACACCATCATATCGCATTAAACTCTAAGAAGTGCAGTTTTTGTGCAGCGTTTGGCATGCTACTTGGGCACATAGTATGCAAGGAAGGTTTGTTGGTTGATCTCGCGAAGATCGCGCTAATTATCAGTTTACTACTGCTGACAAATGTGAAGATGCTTTGGGAAATGATGGGGCATATGGGATACTATTGCAAGTTTATCAAAGGATACGCTGCGATTACTGCCCCCATGGAGAAGCTGCTAAAGAAAGATGCTACGTTTGAATGAACTCAGGAATGTCAAGGAATTTTTGACACAATGAAGGCCAAGATGGCCTTTGTGCCTATATTGGTTTTTCCTGATTGGAATAAGGATTTGCATGTGCATTTCAGTGCTTCTTCTATTGCGCTGGGGGTTGTTCTTTCATAACTAGGTGAGGGAAACCTGGATCATCCAATCACATATGCCAGTAGAAAATTGTCATTTGCTGAACAAAATTATACAATGACGGTAAGGGAAGTCCTGGTGATGGTTTATGCCTTGCAGAAGTTCAGGCACTATTTGTTGGGTGGAAATTTCAAGATGTTCACTAATCATTCTGCTTTGCAATACCTGGCCAAAAATCCTATGTTGGGGGGGGAAGATCTGTTGATGGCTATTACTTTTCTAGGAGTTTGACTTTGAAATAGGTGTGAAGCTAGGATGGTTTAACACTGGTACAGATCATCTGTCTCACATTGAGAACGACGATGAATCAACCAATATTGATGATAGATTTCCAAATGTGCAATTGTTTCGTGTTGACATCACAGATGATCACTATGCCCCAATTATTCAATTTTTGGCCACTGGTGTCACCCCGGAGGACATGTCGACTAGCCAAAAGAAGTAGATGGTAGTAAAGGCTTCTGATTTTCAACTAATTGCTAGGCAGTTATATAAGCTTGGACCAGATGAAATATTGCGACGGTGTATTTTACCACATGAGCAAGGTCCCATTCTCGAAGAAGCCCATGCACAAATTGCGGAATGTCACTACGGAGGCTAGGCTACTGCACGGAAGGTATTGTGCACTAGGATTTGGTGGCCTATGTCGCATAATGATGTCGCAGGATATGTGAGGAGCTGTGATGTCTTCCAGCGTGTCAGTAAACCATCGTGGTGGGATGAGATGTCGCTGGTGTTGTAGGTCACTCCCCAACCTTTTGATAAGTGGTTCATGGATTTTGTGGGTCCTATTAATCCACCAAGGAAGAGGAATGGAGTGCGATACATCATTACTGCAACCGACTATCTGACCAGGTGGACAGAAGCTGCGCCAGTTGTGGATTGTACCACTGCGACAACAACGAGGTTCATCTTTGAAAAAATTGTGACACGGTTTGGGTGTCCCCAGATCTGGATGAGTGACCAGGGAAGTCACTTCATCAACCAGACTGTGAAAGCGCTAACTAAGGAGTTGCAGGTGCAACATAAGAGGAGTACACCATACCATCCACAGGCGAATGGGAGTGTTGAAGCATTCAAAAAATCTTGGAAACATCACTGACTAAGGTATGCAATGCTAACCATGATGACTGGGACCTAAAAATTCCCGCAGTGCTATGGGACTATCTCACTACTTGAAAATGGCTAACAGGTCAGACACCATTCAAGCTGGTCTATGGGAAAGAGGTGGTCATGCCCATGGAATACATTGTTCCTAGTTTTCGCATCACTGTGGCGATTGGCATGGATGATGCAGAAGAATTAGAAGAGTGCATTGCGTAGTGGGTCCAACTTGAAGAAGATCGTTTTATTGCAGGATTTCACCAGCAGGTTACGAAGGATCGACAAAAGGCATGGCATGATCGCCACATTAAGAGAAAATAGTTTGCGGAAGGATATTTAGTGCTGTTATAGGACAGCAAGTTTATAAAACATCCAGGTAAGTTACAAATGCACTGGTTAGGTCAGTATCTTGTTCATTCCATTACTTCTGGAGTTGCAGTTCAGTTATAGCATTTATATGGAACGGTATTGTTGACGCCGGTCAATGGGAGTCACCTTTAGCCCTCTAGGATGGGGCCAGAGCTGTGCACTGCATGGAAAAAAAATGAATATTTTGTTTCAGAGCAGCAAGGTGCACCCAGGGGAAGAGGCTGTGTAAGGATAGAGTTTGTAGAGATGGAAAATCGAACACTTGCGATAGTTGCATGGCTGTGGGTTGGTCAAATCAAGTAATAAATGCAGGTCGTTAAAACAATTAGCTGGAGGTGCTTTTTGAAGTGACATGCATTAATGGCTGATTCAACCATTAAAAGGGTAAGATTGCCAACGGATTTGGTGTCATTACTACCGGATTTAGCCATGATGATGATAATATATTTAGCAATGATGAGTTTGAATTGGAAGTGGCTATAAACAACATGTGGGATGCGGGAGGATGACATTGTTCAGTTGATCAAGCAGATTGTTGAGAAGAGGGAGCATTGTGCATTGTGTTGTGAGCTTCGGTGTGGCTTGCAGTGTTGAAGGTTAGAGTCGTCGAAGTGCATTTTAAGGTTTGGGGCATGACGCATGCTGAGCGACCTCAATGCCATTGAGATTTAAAGTGATCTAGAGTCCCCTATTTGGCCCATGGCTGTCGAAGAAGAAGTCATGAGCATGCCGGTTGGCTCATTGTCTATCCCCAAGCAGAAGCGGTAGCCTCAGAAGCCCAGTTCCACGTTGCCGCAGAAGAGGAAAACCCGCATGTCGACGAGAGTGCAAGGAGAAGGAACTACACAGACCGAGTCGTCGAGCTTGGGAGCTGTCGAGTCTACGGTGCCTAGGGGCATCTCCGTTCATGATATTTTGGGGTATGTCGCTCTTACGCATCCGGGAGAAAATCCGAGGCAGCCAACAAAAAGTCAGAAGTATCCGTTGAAATTGCTGCTGATGCTAGAAGGGATGATGTGCTCGGTTGACATCATCCCTCCTTGATCAGGTTGAAATTCGAAGACCATGACTTGCTATTACTCAAAGATGTCCAGAATGAGCCCTATGAGTCAGTCCCGACGGTGCCGGGTGCCCTAATTCAACGGGTTCCTCAACCTTGGGAAAGTGGGTTAGACAAATCCAGGTTGTTGGGGCTCATCAATATGCCTCATTTTCGGTGAGTGAATGAAGCCTATGCGTGCATGAAACAAATTTTGGCTTGTTTTCATGGAGGGATGCTTTGGTTGAATATGCCTATCCCTGTTACAGTAGATTTAATTGTGAGCATCACAGAATTTCCGAAGGTCGGGGAAGATCCAACGTAGTATATCCACGGGAGGGATATTGACAAAAAGCTTGCCAAGCAGCTGAAGGAGCAATTTGGGTCATTCGGTTTTTCATCATGCCCCACTTTATTTACATTCAGGAAAGGTGAGCCCTCGACTGACATTGGCTACCTTTGGCTTACAAATTCATGGTGAAAGAGTTGAATGCTATTGTTTAAGATTGGCCAGTGGAATGGCACAACCCGGTGAGTCAAGAGGAACTATCTAAGGATCCGCCACCTGATGCCCTAGAAGAGCCTACCGAGAATGAGCTAAGTATTCATGACTATGAAAATGAGTCATCAACGAACCCCGAGGAAGAAGAACAATGCATGTGGCAGGAGACTCACACCAAATGGCGCCAAGAATATGATGCAGGTAGTGTAACCGTTCAGCGATGTAGGACCAACTGCAGTGGCTCATCAAAGCGGTCACTGACTCCTCTGAGGCCACGACATAGGTGATCCGAGAGTCAAACCATGAAGAATTCAATGTGGTAAGAGATAGATTAAATTCCATTTTTGATATTGTTTCTCAGAAAACATCTGCGAAACCTATGATGTAGGACATCCCGTCGATCAACAATGAACCCTGGGATAGGAATGTGCAAGCTCCCTCAACTGTGATCAATGTGGGAAATGAGGAAGTACACCAGTTGCTATGACTGATCTAGAGTGTGACTTTGGATCTGAACAAGTTATCTGCTCCAGTTTTAGTGGAGCTACAACACGTTGCCATCCTTGAACTGACGGATTGATAGAAAGAGATAACTGAGGGATATGTTCAGTCATAGAGCATAGCTGAGAAGATGTAGAAAGAGGCAGAGGAGCTACATCAGGTCCAGGTACAGCTAGCAGAAGAAAAAGTGTGAGAAATAGACGCATTAAAGGAAGCGTAGGATGAGCTGGAGCGTAAGGTTACTGAGGAAATTACAGAGCTCAAGAAGGTGTAGGACTGCCTTATTATTGAATAAGAACAGTTGTGTACTATATGCGGTGAGGTTGAGCAGGCTATAACTAAGGCTTGTCAGCATATCTTTGAGAGCACGACTGTGCTCACCCCAGTCGATAAGGCCAAGCGATTGGGGTAAACTATTGTCCAGCTCCAAGATACCAACCTGTTGCTCAATGCCATGGTCCAACCGACGACGCCGCCAGAGCAGGTTGTTGCAAGGAAGGCTTCCATTAAAGAAATTGTGACTCAGTTCGAAACCATGGAGCAAGAGGCCAAGAAAATTATGGAGGCGATAACACAATTTTGGCCGAGTGTTGTCCAGGATGAGCAGCTTGATCTGTTGATAGCGCAGGTGCAAAAAGATGAAGGCCAGCTGATGATGCCGAATAAATAATTGTGGGTGATGCCGCTAATGGTGCAAATCAACAAGGCCAAGGAACTGAAGGACCTACAGCAATGTGCTGCCTGCGCACAGGAATGCCAACAAAAGTGGCACACTTAGCTCGATGAATTTCAAGAGGTTGGTGAGCAATTGGCTATTAAAGTAGTCACCACACTACAGGTGGTGTAGGAGAATCGGTAGATGGTCGACGACAAGGCTAGAGAAGAGGACCTGGTGCAACAGACTTTGACTAATTGTTAGAATATTGCTAACAAATTCCATCTTCATGTTCGTGAGATCGCACAATAATTCGAATATTTTAAAGCATGAACGTCGGCGTATACCTTGTCAACCTAATGTGTCTTGGGAATGAGTCACAAGACTTTGTTGGGGGCCTGTTGGCAGGGGTTTTGGTAAGTGCGTTGTGCAGCATCGTAGCAGCTACACAAGATCACGTGGTACCACGTAGTGCTAGATCAGCACGATGGGCAGAAAAATAATTGTTTTGAGTATTTTATATATTATTTGACAAAGTTTTGTCATAATAGGTCATTAGCAGTTATAAGTTAGTTAGAAGTGGACCTTCAATGTAAAGGCGCAAGCCTATTTATAGAACTAGTTTTGCAATTGAATAGGGGCATGAAGAGATGAGAGAATGATCAATTGGATTAACCGATAACCTTAGAGGTCTAGTGCGATCTGATTTTGGAGAGTTTCTATTGTATTGGTGATCTGTCTAGGTTGCTTTCTGATGTATTCAATCTTCGGTTGTGGAGAAGAATTGGCCGTTTGCATCTTTTGTGCAGAGTTAATATAATATGACAATTGTTGAATAAATCTTATCTTTTACCATTCTCTTTCCTGTGATCTATTTTGTTATGATGCTGCTGTGATCTGTTCTATTGTGATCTAGATCTGTTATGATATTGCGATCTGTAATGAGGTAATCATGGTTTATTTCATTCCTATTATATTGATGTTGATGCGATCTATTTCAATTCTCTCGTATTTCCTTTGCATTATGAGTTAAGATATTTTGTAAATGATGTTGTTGCGATATAGATACTGCAACAAATGTATGATGCAATCTATAATTGTGGAAATGAGTTAATGTTGACTACATAGCTCTAGATCCAATAGTTATGCTATCTCCCCACCGGATACCATATCATCCATCCCCACTTCTGGAAACTCGATTTCGACAGCTCTCCCTTGAACATCTCGGGTGAGACTTTGTCCGCTCTGCGGATGTTGTTGGGTAGGGTAAAACCTGTCTAGGCTGGTGCTCAGGGAGATTGCACTGGTTAGGCGTCGACAGAGTAAGAACCCTTGCCAATGAGGCTTTGTTGGTGGGTTTTCGCTAACATAAATGTAGAAGGAGCAAGTCGATAAGTCGACTTAAATGAGATCCGACTTAGTCAAACAACCGACTAAGTCAATGGGCCGACTTAGTCAATCAGTCGACTAAGTCGATCGGCCCACTAAACTAAGAAAATAGGTCGGCCACCTAAGGTCATGTCGGTTCACCGAACCGACAGGTAGTTATTTTGTAACCATTCTATAATCATATATATTAGGCTGTTGAGCCAGATGAGAACACAGTCCAGTTCTCTATGTTGTATGGACTCATTTGTATAATATAACCTATTTATTCATCTATCTGTTCTTATCTCTTGTCTCTGTTTTATATTTATATATGTTTTAGTGTGTATTATTGGTAACCTTATGTGATTTGTGAGATTAAAACATTGGTTCCGTTACCGGTAGTACACGACTGGAATGTATGCAAACAGATGATACCAGAGTAAGAGATTAAGGACTGGTGGGAATGTAAAGTTGCAAACTACTTGCAGAATTACATGCGAAGGAATAGATTAACAGTCGCATAATCAAAAGAAATATTTTTCACAGAGACGCATGAAAAGCTTGTCGAATCAATTCCCCAACTTTTGAAGAAATTCCTGGATGAGAAAACTGGACGGGATTAAAGAACAACAGTTGCTGGAAAAACTGATCCGCGGAGGTAGAACAAACTTGTCGGAGTGGTTTGAGAAAATCGCCGACGACTTCTATGAGGAGCAAGCAGTTGAAGACAGAACTTTGGTAGAAACAGTCAAAGAGAAATTTTACATAGATCTCACTGAACAATTTCTGTGTTCCCTACCGACCTTGCTATTCAAATTTTTGATCGAGAAAGGAGTAGCACATATCGTCGAACCTTGTCCATCACTTCGTGAACTGCCAACAAACTCTAACTGGGTGAAGAAGCAGAATAAGTGGGAAAAATTCATTGCAGAAAGGGAGTGGGAATACTTCCTAAGCAAATAGACCAAACTATCCGGGTTTTCTAAAAAGTGTCGGGTAGGCTATGGGGGGGTAGCTAGTCATATGTCGAGATAGAGTATAGTGGATCCCAGCCGACTAGAACTAGATATAAGTCACTAGTAATGAGAATTTGACTAAAAGGGAACCCAAGAGAATAGTATCATATGAAGGTATGTCGGACATTCAAAAAATAGAAAGGGAAGAGAGACACCAGAGAAGGGAAGCAAGATGAGAAAGAGCCTTAGAGCTGCACAGAGGAAGGAACCCTAGGGAGAATGACCAGGAAGAGAATCCACCATGACCGACATGAAGAAGGCGTGGAACAAGAAGCGTCCCCTAAGGAGGAAGAATTGTGGATAAAGTAGCCAGAAGCTCTCCAATTAAGAGCTCCCAATGAAGGAACAACCCTTTCCCCATTGAATACGCGTACTTGAATACAAACTATTGTCGAAGAGGATCTCCGATAATGAGCTGGTGACTTCAGTATATGGAGTTGACTAGGCGACAAAACGTACACTAGACAACACCTCATTATACGTCGACCAGTGGAAGGGAACTGGGTGACCTTTCAAGAGGCACCCTCCCTCCGAAGTATCCACTTGCTCTTACCAACACATGAAGGAGTGCCCCCCCCGCCAAATATAGCTTTAGAAGAAATAGAACACTCAGAACCACGGAAAAATAGTTACAGTGGACCATCAACAATAGAAGTTGACATCAAATGACTGCAAGTCGATGAAGAATCGACAACCAACGAGAACGGAAGTTCCGTCGACCAGAGTTCCACAGGAACGAATACACCAATAAACCCACCACCTTCATCACCACCCCCATCTCCACCACCACCACCTCCTGAGAGCAGTGACAATGATTCAGACATGGGTCACGGATCGGCTCACATTCCTCTATACGAGGGGGATGAGGACCCCAGATGACATTGGTTCATCTGCGAGTTGACTTGGGAGGCCAACCAAGTTACAGACGAAGATAGACAAATGGCACAGTTCGCAGGAGCCTTAAGGAAAAGGGCATTGATGTGGTACATGACCTTTTTGAAAAGACAATCCAGAGCAACAAAATCCAAGATTAAGGTGCAATTTTTGTCATTTTTCAAAATCCCAGATGCTAAGCACCTAGCCGTGAAAAAACTTAAAACCACATAAAAAAAGCCAGGAGAATCTGTCTGTGACTACGATAAGCGTTAGAAGGACCTACTAAGCTATCTAGATTATGCTATAGATGAACAGTTACTAATCCAATGGTTTCTTGTAGGGCTATCCCATAAAGTATGTCGACACATCAGTCTGGAGATGTTTAAAAATTATGAAGATGCGCTAACGAAAGCTCTTCAGGTGGAGATGGACGAGGATATACCCGCTTACCCCATGGACCACAGATTGGAAGAACAACTTGAGAACGTACAGAAGTCTCTGAAGGAGCTAAGCCTCAAGAATTAGGAGATCTGGTGCACTAAATGCTCGACGGCCGACCATTCAAAAGATAACTATTGACAAGAATATAGCCGACAAGACGTTCGATTCATACAGACCAAGTCCTTTCGCGATATTTTCCAGGAACATGGAGATCACTCGACGAAATAATTCCCATTCAACATGAAGAACGGCAAGGCTTCATGGTGTGCCATATGCGAGACCAAAAGTCATAACACGATCGACTGTCAGCTGAACCTCAAGAACCGACAGAACTATCAGGCGGTCTACCAAACGAATGCAGTGGAACAACATAACGAGCAAAACAATCTAGCAAATGATAAGAACAGACAAAGATACGACGGTCGAATATATGAGCACCGATACGACAATCGACGCCTAGGCTACAGAGGAAGAGGTCGATTCCCTGGGAATCGCGACACATGACCACGTCGACTGATCCAGTGCTTCACATGTTACAAAGAGGGTCACTGGTACACAAACTGTCCATACAAATATAGGACTAATCTCAAATTCTATACCCACTGTGGGTTAGGGGATCACTCACTAGAGGATTGCCCCACCATGTTAGAAAAAATTAATACCAAGAAAAATGTTAATGTCTTGTCTTGTGTGCAAAAGAATGATGTAATAACCACCAAAGATTTACATATTGTAACTCAGCAAGGAACAAAAATAGGAGCTGATAACCCCAGAATCAGTAAGATAAAAGAGAAAAATGTCTATCCTGACCCACTAAAGGAAAAACAAACATATAAAGAAGCAACTCATGTATTTCAAGAATTTTCATGACAAGAAAACATTCATAACAGTCAACCTAACACAATAAATGAATTAAACCAGCTCGTTCAAAAAGACAAGTCAGTATCCCAGTTCATCGATTTGTTGTATGAAATAAAGGCCACCAACTCTGAAAAACAAACAAAGGACATCTGCAGCTTAAATAAAAGAGACAAAAGTGATGCCAACCCACTTGTCGACCTGGAAATTGAAAGTTACCATGTTCGACAAGTAGTGCTCGACTTTGGCTCACAAGTAAACATCATGACTCGTGACACTTGGGAACAAATGGGCAGACCTCGACTCTATGAGTCAAGCATATACCTGAAACTAGCCGACCAAGGCCTAATTGAACCCATTGGAGTCTGGAAAAACATCAACATGACTATCAAAGGAATCTCGACCAAGGTCGATTTTGAAATCATTGACCCGAAGGAAGGATCCAGCTCATTCCCAGCGCTAGTTGGCTGACCTTGGGGTAGAAATATGAAAGCATCCATATCTTTGGATAAGGAATGAATAAAATTAAAAGGAAATGGTCAAAAGTTCATTGTACCCAATCATCCATCTCAAGGAGAACCTTGGACTGAACCTATTGATGAAGAGGTCGATGTTAGACAACTCTACCAAATCCACAACAATGCAGACTACACATAACCAAACATCCATGGAGAACTTCACTTAGGTAACCAAGACTCAGTTGGTTATAACTTAGACTCTGAATTATATGATTGGGAGATAGAGAACTACGAAACACAAGCAAGAGAGTGATGGACTATACAAAAAGTGCATAAAAATCCCACCCAACAGTGCTTCATAGTGTCCATTGTCCCAAAAATCTTCGAAAAGAAAACGAGGGAACACCCTACCTTACAACCGACCAACTTGAATACTACACAACTACCAAGGTATAAGGAAAGGGAATCACCTGTCATGCATGTCGAGCAAGTCTCTAAAAATATTGGTGAACATGGATGACTTCAAAGCCTAGTTGAAAATTTTACAGGACAAGCTGCTAGATGGTGGGATACCCATCAAACAAGACTACAGACCTAGACAACTGCTTCGACTTACTTTTTTGAAAGGTTTGGAGGAAATAAGTTAACCCAACAAGCTCAGATACCTATATTCACTCAAGGACAAAACCCAAAAGATCATATCAAAACTTGTGAAAGGGAGTGGAGAAGACTTGGATACAAGGATGAACAAGCATGGCCACACTTGTTCCCATCAACCCTAGCTGACTTACCAAACAAATGGTACAAGATGGAAGAAGCTAGAGGTGAAACCTTTTTATGGCACGAACTCAGGGAAAATTTTATTAAATATTTCAACTTCATACCTCAAAATGCAAATCTGGTCAAAACAACAAAAAAATTTAAAGAGTTTATCTAACCGACCGAAAACCAACCCTTACAAAACCACCGACCCAAAAACCCACCACTCAACCATACTTCCCCCAACCCAATCACCCCCGACCATTCACCAACTCCATCACCACCGCCACCACCATCTCCACCACCACCACCACCCCCTGAATCAGAGATAGGGCCACCACAACTGACTACATCCACACAACCAGAGGTGGTAGTCATCCCACCTTCCCAACCAGACAAACCATCGGCCTTTAACCCATAAGCCAAAGATCCCGCATCAACTGTTGCAGGTACACAGGAGACATAAGAAGAAAAGCACAAGAAGAAGACGGAGCATCATGGAAAGTCTCCAAAGATCCAAATTAGCTTAAATAATGCAAGCTCCTTGACCGACACAGAGATGGGACAACTCCTCAAAACCCTAGCGAGTGAAGCAAAGACGAGGAATGCGAAAAAAAGTAAATAACTCCAGGCCAAAAACACAGAACAGGCCGAGTTTCTTGACAAATGTAGGAATTTGGCCCAGTCCGTCATGCCGGGCCCCATAGAGATCAACATAGATAGACCACTTGAAAGAGCGTATCAGCTATTTGAGAGCATGGTGTCGACCCTTCAAGTGCACATTCAGAAAACCAAAGAGGAACAAAAGGTCGAAAACTACCCGACTCCTCATGGCATAGCACATTGCATTTTCTGAAGTGTACAAAGTATTGCAGGACCATATGGAGGAGTCTGTCGTAACTGAAGAAGTACTAAGAGACTGGCCTACTCACTACGGGCAAGTTTATTAGCAGACACGACAGACTCAGCAAGGGATTCAGGCACTGGAGAGCAGAAAGACCACTGAGGAAGCACTTAGAACGACAATAGAAGAACATATAGTGCTTGAAACCACCAAACTGCAGAAACTAGAATGGGAATCACATCAGTGGGTGCAACAAGCTCTCCCCAACTTAGAGAAAGTTGACATTATCTACCCGCAGATGAAACAACTTATCGAGACTGCAGAGGAGAAGGACCAGTTCATGGGTCCCGAAATGGAGAGGATATCTGAAGTCTCCATCTCAGAAAAGATGTCGATCTTATCAGGATTGACCACACTCACCATCGACTTCCAGAAAGTTTTGCAGAGTTGGTCTGATTTCCAACATCACCTCGCTATCACAGCCCCAGCCATTGTACAAGTCCGCGTACAAAAAGATCCGACCATCAGACTTCACAGTCCACTGCAATAAGTATTAAAGGCCTGCAAGAATTTTGTACCTCCCTGTTTCTTTGGGATGAAGAAACGTTTTGTTCGTGGGGGAGATGTAGAAGGAGCAAGTCGATAAGTCAACTTAAACGAGAGCCAACTTAGTTAAACAACCGACTAAGTCGATGGGCCGACTTAGTTGATCAACCGACTATGTCGGTCGGCCGACTAAACTAATAAAATAGGTCGGCCACCTAAGGTCATGTCGGTTCACTGAATCGACAGGTAGTTATTTTGTAACCATTCTGTAATCATATATATTAGGCTGTTGAGCCAGATGAGAACGTAGTCTAGCTCTCTATGTTGTATGGACTCATTTGTATAATATAATCTGTTTATTCATCTATCTGTTCTTATCTCTTGTCTCTATTTTATATTTATATATGTTTTAGTGTGTATTATTGGTAACCTTATATGACCTATGAGATTACAACAATAAGCAATTATTAGTCACCCTTTACACAGTGCTTGTCCATAAAAACAAGGAAATAAGGAAAACCACATGGGAAAAAAACCTCCCCTCAAACATGGACATGAACGAAATTTGTGAAATATTGTCTTCAATATGTCTTCACCATGTGATAAGATATCCCAAGTTGTGATTTGAGATGGCTGAAAGTATTCTTAGAGAATTCCTTGGTGAAGATGTCTGCAACTTTCTCAGATGATGTGCAATAGTGCAAAGTAATGATCTCATCATGCACAAGTCCTCTAATGTAGTGCATATGGATCTCTATGTGTTTGGTTTTATTCCCATGAAAAAGGTATGTTGATATTCGAATATCACTCTGGTTTTCACAAAAAATGACTGTGGAAGTGCCAGACTCAATGCCAAACTCTCTAAGTATTCCTTGTGACCAAAACATTGAGTAGCTACATTCATAGCTCATATGTATTCTACCTATGTACAAGAAAGTGAAATGACACTTTGCTTTTTAATTGACCAACAAATTTGTCCATCTGCAAGCATAAACACATATCCAGAAGTTGATTTTCTATTAGTGCTATCACTAGCCCAATCAAAATTAGTAAAACCAACTAAGTCTAGATAAGATTTTGCAACATAGTGAATCCCATGTGTCTTGGTTCCTTGCACAAAGCGCAATATTCTCTTTTATTCCATCCAATGGATCTCGTGTGGTTTCTCCATATGTCTATATTCCACACTCATTCCATAATAAATATCAGGTTGAGTGTTGTTCACCAAGGGAGTTGAATCTGCTTATTCAAGCTTAACTCTTCAGAGGAAAGAAATTTTGCTTGGCTTGCAATCTTTCATGTTAAACTTAATTAGCAGGTATGAATCATATTTGGACTGATGTACTTTGATTCCATATTCTGGTTGGGAAATATCAAGCCCCAAAAATTTTCCTAATAGTACCAAATTAGTCATACAGAAATATGGGTTCAAGGCAGTCTAAGTGCGGATACAATACTAACAGAGGCTCCTTCATCCACAATACAATGAGTAATCATGTAGCGTTCAACTTGAACCTTTATTTGGAAAGGTGCAACCAAAGGAAGGCATGACTCAACTAGAGTATCCCAATCAAAGGAAGCAATCTAAGGGCTTGGTGGGGGTTCATTTAAAACCAAGTCAGTGCCCCCTTGTCCATAAATTTATGAACTAGCAGTGAACAAAATATGACTAGCATAAATCTCACTCTCCAAAGGAAGAGTTGGATTGATTGAAGATTGCATCTATTCAACCACTTGATGAAGTTCACTTTCCGAGGGAAGAGTGGGATTGACCAAATATTGCATTAGTTCAACCACTTCATGAGGTTCACTCTTCACAAGAAGAGTGGGATTGACCAAATATTGCATTGGTTCAACCACTTGATCAACCGAAGGTTGAATAGGTTGTTGGGAAACCACAGGTTGTTCAAGAGTAGGATATCCTTGAGACTTGGACCACACTCTCGTACCTCTGCAATAGCAGGTCATTGATGAGTAAGGTGATCTCCCTCACAAATATTATAAGGGAACTTAGGTTTGCATATTAAACGGTTGGTTTCTCTTGCATTAGATAACTTCTTTCCCCTAGCATTTATTCCATACGATGAGTGACTGGGTCCAACATGAATTGCAGACGCTGGTTGTTTGACCCCAGCATGAATTCCATAGCCTCATTGACTAGGTTCAACATGACTTGCAGAGGTTGAGTGAAATCCCCCAGCATGAGATGCGGAGGCTGGGTGGTTAGTTCCAACATGACTTGTAGAGATTGGGTGACTGTCCCTAGGATGACTTGTAGAGGCTGGGTGATTTCCCCCAGCATGACCTATATAGGCTGAGGGTTTACCAATAACTTTCTTATCTTCTTCCTATTCTTTCTCCTTTTATTTCTTTTATACTACAGGTTACTAGTATCAGAACTTCCACCAAAATGAGGTAGAAGGAGGAGGAGATGATACTACTAGTTAAGGGGAGACATTTTTTTGATTCCCTTGATATAAAGTGTTTTCTTGTGAACCATCATGAGAATTCAAGATAGTTGGAGTGGAAAAATCCAAACCGGTAGTCTAAGAGTGAATCTATGAAGATTCATAGTGGCCATCAAGGGAACACCAACATTCCTAGTGAAAGGAAAAAAACAAGAATCCCCTTGCACGGGGGTCTCTTTCTTGGTGTCCATAAGGGTACTAGCCATATTTTCCAACTCAACAAGAAAGGAAAATCCCAAGGTTGACTAGCAACCAACAACACAGAGAGCACACCACTAGAAAAGCAATCCTACATATTGAGTCCAGGAACACAAAGATACCTTCCAAAGGAGAGCCTGGGATGATGAGGGCCCAATACTAACTAGTGAGGGGAGAATAACAGTTACCCAGGGTCCACAATACACCTCTTTAGGTCCAAGCATTTTAATCATAAAACTTATTTCCCAAATTATATGTAATGGATTTCCTCCTGAGCCTTCCCTAGTTATAGTGGAAACAATCTTCCACCATAATCCATGTAGAGTCCTAGAGGTCAAGATACTAAGGCTACCAATATCACAAAGAGGGTAAGGTGGAACAATAGTTCATCCATCCAATGCTAATGGGTAGGGTAGCTAATCTTGAAACTCAAACAGTACCAGGAACCACATAGGGCTAGAAGGAGGTACTGAGTGAATCTCGAGACACACACCATCTTTGGTGTATGCTTGTTAACACCCAAAAAGGGTTCACTACCTCATCTACCCCATTACATGGCTCATTTGTCCATTTTCCCACCATATTTCCATCAAAAACCCATAAAACCATGCAAAAAGCCTCCAAAAGGTTTAAAATGCCTCCAAAAGGCCATAAAACCCTCTTTTCCTCTAAAAATATCCAAAATTCCTCCAAAAAAGCAAAAAGCTCCAAAAAGGAAGAAAAAATATAAAATAATGAGGAAAATATGGAAAAAACCCTAAACAGCTGAAACCCTAACCCTAAAACCGCATGGTTTCCAATTATAAATAAGTGATGGAGACCCCTTATTTCATATCCACAATCACAAGTATCCTGCCTCTGCCAAAATTGCTCGTGAAACTCTAGCTCACCATTGAGCTACTTTCACCATTGAGAGCCCCCTTTTGGCCCATTTCCACCATTGGAGAAAGAGAAGAAGCAGCTTGAAGCTCAGAGCCACCGACTCGGACCAGCGCAAAGGGCTTCACCAACCTTCACATTGAAGGTTAGATCAATAAAAATCATTATTTACTTTTTACTGTTTTTGCTTCATGAACATGTTTAGATTTAGTTTTTATTTCAGTTATAGTTTTTAATTCACATATCATTGATCTGCTACTAAGGAATCCATTGTCCTTAGTAGGTGCTCATTTGCACAAGCTAGGGTGAAAACCATAGCAACAGTTTTGGCGACTCCGCTGGTTTTTTATTTTATTTTATTCTCCGTTTTGTACTTTCGGCTGTCGCTTTCCGCCGCCGTAAACCGCAGTTTTTTCCTTCACAGTCGCGTCCCGACCGCGTCCTTTCAGCCCTTAGCTATGACCCAACTGCGTCCTTTCATCCCTTATCTGCGACCCGAGCGCGCCTTTACAGCCCTTAGCTGCGACCCGAGCGTGCCTATTTTCCTCAAACCCACGGTCCGACCGCCGCTGTCGACCAGAAAGCCGCGACCTGAGCACGCCTGTTTCCTTCAAACCCGCGGTCCGACCGCCGCTGTCGACCAAAAAGCCGCGACCTGAGCACGTCTGTTTACTTCAAACCCGTGGTCCGACCACGCCATTTCGACCCAGACCCGCGATCTGAATTTTACACTTTTTTCTGCTTTTTGAACCCAGCCCTTTTGCTGCCACACCTTCTGCACCTGCACAGCCATCTGTTCTACCTGCAGCCCTACAGCCTGTTTTGCTCATATTATTTTTGTTATCGTTTTACAGCATTGTTTTTTAAAGAAAAAATTTTCAGCATTGTTTATTCAAAAAAATTTTGCATGGTAAAATTTTTTAATTCAAGTATTATTATTTAGGAAGTTGCCCTAGCACTTCTCTTCTGGGTTCATAACCTCACAAGCACACAATCTGTCACCTAAATTCAAGTGAGACTTAAAAATTACTTAACTCAACCAACACTCTAACCCCACTTGGGGAACACCAAAGAATTTTTGTAGTTAGGTAGGATCGGGGGGATAGGCTTCCAAAAACACCCCTCGGTTATTTACACTTGAGACATAGTTGTTTTCCATTAGGGAACCAAAATCCCCTAGTATTTTTTGACACGGTCACAACCGGTTTATTAGAGGGCCTCTCCCTTAGGAGGGTTGAAGTCATGAGATTGGTTCCGGAGGTCTGAGTGGAATACCGAACTCCATTCAGTAACTGAAGGGCTACCTTTCGCAGTTCTCGGAATATCCCTGTATAGGGAATATTGTGGTTAAAGGACCAAGCGGCAGATTTACCTTTCTGGACGTGTCATGAACGGGGTATCTTAGTTGCCATTCTTCAAGGATTTGACTACCCGCTGTCCCTCCCGGTAGGGGGATACCCTAGCCACTTGGCTTTTCGATTCATATTGTCTGACTTGGATTTCATCACCTTGCAGAGGATATGTCTACTTGAGTCATAATACTTTTAGCTTAGGTGTTTGCATGCTCCCTTACCTCCTTTTGGTTTAGTGAGTTCACCATTTTTTATTTTTTAGGCAACCTGCTGCTTTTTGGTATTTTGACCATTTCTGTTGACACTCCACCTGTTGTAGCACGCTGTTACAGTGGGTGTTTTGAGTTGGTTGTTGGCCTGAGTGCCCTATTTTTGGAGCTCTCCTCCTGCACACTCGGTTGCATTAGGTTTTTTTGAGGTATTTTATAGTTACTTCAACCCACAGAGATTTGACACCATTTATCACTATTGAGTCCCCGAGACGTTCTCGACGCCTCAGAGGCGAACCCCCACAGCACGGTTCACTTGACCCCACCCGTCATCGACACAGATCGTCATCACTTGATACCACTCATCATAGATCTCGAGCCTTGTCACTTGACTCCACTCGTCAGCGGCATAGGACTCCGTCACCTGATACTGACACCCATTATTTTACCTCTAATTCTAAGCCAGAGTCTGAGAACACCCTTTACACTGCCCCTACTAGCCCCATGGCTGGCGTGACTCCCACTCCCATCTTGGCAGGAACCATTGGTGGCACATCCACCTCGGTACCAGTTCCTACACCTACTTTGGGTATGCCTTCCACAGGGACCCCATCCACCGTTCCCCTCACGGCACCGATTCCCGCAGTGGGAATACCTACTCCCACTCCATTAGTGGTTCATACCACCCATGGTGGTGCAGGACCATCCTCTACCACCTTAGTTCCCCCACTTGGGGGCAACCCCCCTCACATTACCCCTCCACTTGGGGGCATTGTCCCTAACTTAATCCAACCCACTACTGGGTCACATTCATCTTCTAGTTTGCCATTCATGGCTAGCCTCAACCTACCTGATCTAGCTAGATTGACAAACGACCCCATCCGACACGACACTGCGTGGCCTCACATGCCCACCAAGCTCCCCTCTGACATCCCTAAGTTTGAGGGCAAGGCAGGTGAGGACCCACAAAACCATATCATGTCTTTTCATCTATGGTGTTCCTCCAACTCCATAGTAAATGACTCTGTTCGCCTTCGTTTATTACAGCGCACTTTCATTGGCACTGCTGCCAAGTGGTATATCGAGCAACCCCATGAACCCATGCCACCTTTACTTCCCTCGCCTCGACATTCCTACAGTTCTTCCAGTTACTTGTCCACTACGACGCAGGCGTTGAGATCCTACTATCATGTAGACAAAACACGGCCACCCAAATCACGGACCACATCCATGAATGGCGCTGACACCGTAGTTTATGCAAGATCAAGCTAGACGACCGGCTCTTCCTAGACTGGTTCCTCAAATCCCTCCTCCCTATCATTGCTAAAGATGTGGCAGCCGAACGACCCCAGTCTGAAGAAGAGGCCATCCTGAAGGCCCAGCAATTCGATCTCATTTACGCCCAGTCAGGTTATCTCTATACCATTATACCTGATGCCCCTCGCGACAATTCCTCCCAGCACGATGCGCCAGGGGCATCCCACGCTGCCGATGGCATCATTGGCCGTGTCTCTTCGCAGCCTCAACCATTCTCAATAGCCTGTCCTACCCCTGGCCCTGACACTTCGCGGGCTACCTCACAGTATGCTCCCATGACACATCACCACCATACCCATGGACCCTCATGTCCACCGCAGTGCTTCGGTCATGCGACTCCTGCTTACACCCTCCCTGTCACACCTCAACCCTACTATCACCAGCAGGCTGCACCAGCTCCTGCGCCGTCACAAGCACAACCTAATTATTACCCGCCACAGGTAGCCCATGCGGCAAACCCACAACCCGCTCCACAGCAATATCAGCAACCCCCTCAGGTTGCTGCACCTGCGCAATCCCCACCTATATATCATCCACCACAGCCTGCCCCCGCCCCTGCACAACCTCAGAATCCACCTGCTGTCCAAGGGCAAGTTTACGCTCAACAAAACCCACCGCAGAACCAGAACAACCAATGTAACCAGGGCCAACAAAACCGCGGCAGAGGCCGAAATCGTGGGAACAACCAACCAACCGAGCAAGCTAGTCAACACCCTAATCCTCCCACTAATAATAATGTGCCCCCTGCTAACCAAAACCCTGATCGCCCACCAAAGCAGGCTAAAAACCCCAATTTGTGCACAAACTATCCTTGTTCTGTTTGCGGGGTCTATGGACACTACACACATTTTTGTCCACATATGGAGGGAGTTCGGCAACTTTTGGTTGCTGATGCACAACGCCAAGGGAAGGAAGCTCCTCAAGCGCCACCCAACCCACCACAACCCCAACAACCACCTTTGGTACTAAAAAACCCCTTACCAAACCAAGGCGTAGTGAACACCGAACCATTGGCTCCCCCTCAAGCTAACGCGCCCATCCAACAACAAATCACTTACGCTACTCCTGATCAACCCATGTTTGACTCAGGTACCCACCATTTGTTGATGATGTCCTCCGATGAGGTCAACCTCCAGACCCGGCGGAACCAATATGGCCCCACTTCTGAAGCCACTCCCGCCGATCAACCCACTAACGCTCATCCCGCTGATCAAGCATTACGTATACCTCCACCTCCACTAGATGGCGTCCCCAGAGCACCTCGTTTCCCACTGCGCCGTATCAACAACAACCCCAATGCGTGGGCTGCGTTAAACTACAACATTGTCGATGACTTAGACCAATCCCCTGCAGCCATGTCTGCGCTAGAAGTCTTAAAAAACCGCCCTTCGCAGCGCAAGTTTTTACTCTCAGCCATTGGGGCTATCAATCCAACTGATTCGCAGTTAATGGCATTTGATTTGGACCAATCCGAACCCCGCCTACCTTCCACTTTAGCATTCCAAGTTTTTGTTTCCATTCGAAATTTTGTCATCCATCGATGCATTATTGATGAAGGCGCCTCTACATGTGTGATGCCCACCTCCATCTGGCAGAAAATGGGATCACCTCCCCTCCAGCAATCCTCTACTGCGTTGCGAGCCTACGACGGCCGTTCAGCTCAACCACAAGGCCTATTAACTAACGTCCCCATCTAGCTGGCTGGCAAAATCGTCCTCATAAACATCGAGGTTATCAATGCACAGCTGGATTACAATCTTTTACTTGGCCGCAGCTACATGTATGCCATGCGGGCAGTTGCTTCTACCGTTTTTCGTACCATGATGTTCCCCCATGAGGGACGCGTGGTCAAAGTTGACCAACTCACTTACCACGATCCCAATACCCCCGCAGCACCCGAAAATGTTCTCCCCATGGTTGAACAATCTGTTTCAAGTACCACCACCTCATTCATTTCTTCTACGAGGCCCGGAGTTTACTCAGACACACCAATGACCTCGACCTTCCCGTCTATTCCACCCCCGTCACCTTCCGTTGAAGGGTCCAACCTATGCACCCTATCCCATTACACGCGCACTCCTAATAATCAAACCCCTTTGTTGCCTAAACCCCCTTTGGTACCTATTCACATTGGTGCTACACCCATCCACACCATTCCTTTCCTTTTTCCTCCCTCAGGAGTGGCTAGCGCCCCAGTCATGGCTACCCTTAGCCTCCCGGGTTTAACATTAGGTTTACCCATTTGGTATCTTTCGCCTCCCGTTCCGCTGCCGACACCAAATGTTGTCCTGCAACCGGTGCAACCAATTATCACTACTAGTCAACCACCCCCCAGTATCGCTACCCCGTTGTCCTCCAAAAACCCCCCTCCTCCTCTTACAAAAACCACTGGGGGCAGAGGCCCCCAACCTTACACTACTGTCCCACCTCCTAAGACATTCAAAAACCCCCCTGTGTTTCGTGCTCCTTCCAAATGCGCGCTGTGCGACGAATTGGGCCATGCGACTCACCTATGTCCTCAGTTACCGGCATTACAGGAATACATGAAACTGCTGGATGACGACCCCACTATCCCGGTTGTCCATCTTGATTCAAACCCTAAGCCCCGCGACAAATCCCTACGCACTAACCACTCCTGTGCCTTCTGCGATGTTTACGGGCATTACTCCCATCACTGTCCCGATCTCCCCGAGTACAGAATTGCTCTCTTTGAGATGAACAACCCGGATCTTGAGACGGCACCCCCCACGATCCAGGAAATCCATTTCCCAGTCTCTCCCCCTCTCGGAGAGGTCAATACCACTCTCTTTGAGATGAACAACCTGGATCTGGAGACGTCACCACTCACCATTGAGGAAATCCATCCCCCGGTCTATTCCTCTTCCGAAGAGGTTAATACCATCTATATGATCTCTTCCGTCACTACTCCCTCGTCAACCAACTTGACGAAACAGACATTCCGTACTGATGAGGAGATCCTCGAGGCTCTCACTGCCCCAGATTATCCCTGGGATGACATGCACCACCGTTCATACTTCCTCCCAGATGAACCCTCCTCTAACACTGCTCCTCAATTTGCAATTGAATCCAAATATTTCCTTCCCCCCAAGGTCGGATGGTTCAAGGACCCTATTCCTGCTCCTGACGCCTTCGAAGAGGGTAACATGGCCAACATCTCACCTGTCATCCAAATTGATATCGTTGCCCTCGGAGGCACCCCCGAACTCATCGCTTTAGGAGCATCTTGCACTGAGCAGGAGATTGAGGAATACAAAACACTCTTCAAAGAATTCCGTGATGTCTTTGCCTGGTCCTATACTGAAATGCCTGGTCTTGACCCTGCCATTATAGAGCACCACATTGACACATGGCCTGATGTACCCCCCGTTCGTCAGAAACAGCGTCCCATTCATCCCTCAAAACTCCCAGCTGTCAAAACAGAGATTGAGAAACTTCGCACGGCAGGATTCATTTATCCTATTGCCTATACCACCTGGGTTTCAAACCCTGTTCCTGTCAACAAGAAACAAGGCACCCTTAGAGTATGCACTGACTTCCGAGACTTAAACCGCACCTGTCCCAAAGACAATTTCCCTACGCCATTCATTGACCAGCTCATTGATGTGTGTGTAGGGCATGAAGTCCTCTCATTTATGGATGGTTTTTCTGGATACAACCAGATCCAAATCCGAAAGGAAGACCAGTACAAAACTGCCTTTACTACCCCATGGGGCACCTTTGCCTATCGCGTCATGCCTTTTGGCCTAAAAAATGCTGGTGCCACATTCCAGCGGGCCATGACCTATTGTTTTCATGATTTGGTCCATATCCTGCTCGTCTACCTTGATGACCTCACAGCTCGTTCCCGAAAATGATCAGACCACCTTAATGACCTTCGGCAAGTTTTTCTGCGTTGTCGCAAATATCAGATCCGCTTGAACCCACACAAGTGCGTCTTTTGCGTTTCGGCAGGCCGATTGTTAGGTTTCATCATTTCCCAGAAAGGAATTACTGTTGATCCCCTGAAAGTCCAAGCCATCTTAGACCTTCCCTCTCCTCGAACGCTCCGGCAACTCCAAAGTCTGCAAGGGCGATCCAATTTACTTCGACGTTTCGTTCCCGATTTCACCACAACCGTTCACGGTTTCTTACGTTTGCTCCGTACCCACATACCCTTTGTCTGGGACAAGCAAGCAGAAGCTGCATTCGACGCCCTCAAGAAAGCTCTCACACAAGCCCCCTTGATCTCCCCTCCGGATTTCTCTCAGGACTTCATCCTCTATGTCTCGGCATCCGAGCATGCTGTCTTTGGAGTCTTGGTTCAAGAAGACACCTCACACCAAGAGCATGTCATTTACTACGTCAGCCAGACCTTATCCGGCCCACCCCTACGTTACCCATATGAGGAGAAACTAGCCCTAGCAGTGGTATTTTCCACCCAAAAGTTACGACACTACATTTTACTTAGTCATACCACAGTCGTCGCCGATTCTAACCCCATGGTATATCTCTTAAACCGGCGTCTCCTGTAAGGTCATGTGGCTAAATGGGTCATTATCCTCTAGGAATATGACCTCACGTTTCGAACACCTAAGAGCACTAAAGCCCTTGCGCTCGCCCAGCTCATCACGGATCTCCCTTCCTTCATCCCGGCCCCACCTATCTCCGAGGAGTTACCCGATAATCACTTGTTTACTATCTCTTCTGAGGACCCGTGGTACGGTGATATCTTGTTATACCTGCGCACGCAAAAGTTTTGACCCACCATCACTCATAATGGACGTCGTCCTCTCGCTACCTCCTCATAGGAGATGTCCTTTACCGACGAGGAGTCGACACAATTCTTCGTCGTTGCCTTACACACGAGGAAGCTGAACAGGTCCTTAATGATTGCCATAGCGGTGCCTGCGGCGGCCATTTCTCAGGGATGGCCACTGCCCAAAAGGTCATCCGCGCCGGATACTTCTGGCCCACACTTTTCACCAACTGCATCACTGCGGTCAAACACTGCCATAAATGCCAACTTTTTGCCCCCAAGGCCCGGACACCACCTGCTCCATTACACCCAGTCGTCACCGTTGGTCCCTTTTGCAAGTGGGCCATCGACTTCATGGAGTGTAGACCCCCATCTGCTAACGGCCATAAGCACATCGTTGTCGCCGTTGATTACTTCACCAAATGGGCGGAAGCCATGCCCACCTTCAACTGTACCGCTGAAACCACTGCCCGTTTCTTTTTTAACCATGTTATCACTCGATTCGGGGTCCCTAAACAGTTAGTCTCAGACCATGGATCACACTTTGAAGATTTCGTTTGGCGTGAGTTATCCACCTTCCTTAAATTCTAGCACCAGTTTTCCTTGGCTTACTATCCTCAAGGGAACGGTCAAGTCGAAGCTGTTAAGAAAATCCTCAAAACCATACTTCAACGCACTGTTGATCGGCATAAGTCAAATTGGCACCATATGCTATTCCCTGCCTTATGGGCTTACCGCACCTCCACCAAGATCGCCACCGGTTTTACCCCATTTCATTTAGTTCACGGTGTAGAGTCTGTCCTCCCCATCGAGTGTCAGATTCCTGCCTGACGCATCGCCGTTGAGCTTCTCCCCGATACCTCCCCCCTTGAGCACCATCTGTTATCCCTCAAACAAGCCGATGAAGATCATCGTGCCACCCTCCAGAACATCGAGGCTGCCAAAATCCGCTCCCAAGCTAGTTATGACAAACATGTTCACCCTCGAACTTTCCATGAAGGGGACCTCGTCCTCGCCTATGACCAAGCCAATGACAAAAAAGGTAAAGGGAAGTTCGAATCCATGTGGCAAGGCCCTTACATTGTGCAGACTTGCCTAGGTAAGGGGGCATATGTTTTAGCCAACTCTGAAGGCCACCCTTTACCCAACCCCCGTAATGGGTTGTACCTTAAACGTTTTTACCCATAACTGAAGCCGCGACCCCATTGGTCCGCATTGTAAAGTTTGCTCTCCTTTTTTTTTTCCCCTTTTTTGACCATAATCTCACATTCATCGTCTTTGCATGACCACAGATGGACCATCTTCCACCTCATTACATTGGCTTCGTTGATGGGGCAAGCCGCTGGTCTCCCAACCTGGCTTCTGCAGCATGGGTCTTATACTCCTCTTCCAACGAACTGATTCACCTTGACGGAATATGTATAGGCGCCGCGACCAATAACCAGGAAGAATATGATGCTGTGACCGGTCTCCTGACTGCTGCCCTCCAGATGGGTATATGTCACCTACATGTGTTCTTGGACTCCCAGCTACTCGTCTCCCAGCTCAACAACTGCTACCAGGTGCGCGATCCTTGCCTATTTAGAAAATTCCTGCGTACAAAACAACTTAGCCAACAGTTTGAATCCATCACATTCACACATGTCCCAAGAGCTCAAAATAGTGTCGCAGATCAAATGGCCAATAACATCCTAGATTGGCATATCAATCACACCATATAAACATCTCCATCATGCATCATAGCATCTCATCCAACTATATTAAAAACCAAAAAGACTGCATTGCATAAACATTTAACATCCATAAACATAAACCATAAAACCACATTTTCATCCATAAGGGCATCCACGTGCCTAATCATACATAAATCATGTCACATCACATAAAATACACAAGGGGCATCCACGTGCCAACATCCTAGCAAAACTTGCATCCACGTGCAAAGCAAAACATATCAAACACCATAAAGCGCATCCACGTGCATACAACCAAGCCGATATCACAAAAAGTGCATCCATGTGCATAAATATATATACATCGAACCAAAAATATACATAAGATATACATGTCCTGAGTACCCCTGTACTCAGCTATACAAAAAAAAAAAATGTGTATGTACAATCCTAAAAGCCTCATAGGGTACAGGCCGTAACTACAAAAAATAGGGGGAAGTCCCCTGCACCCCCTAATGGGAGTCGTATCCGGCATCACTATCAGTATCTGCCGCCTCTGACTCCTCCTCTGGCAAGTCAACATCTTGTCTGGGCCCCTGTGCCCGTGCCCGGTCCGCCAGTAGGGCCACCTGGATCGCGATCGCTCTAAAATCCCGGGGCGCCCCCAAACAATCCTGGACCACAGTCGGATCCAGGTCCTGCCATCCCGCATCAGTCACTCCCTCCAGCAACTGATCTAGCAGCGCCCGCATGGACACCAGTGTCCCCTCTGCATCTGGACGACCCACGTCCCCCCGCCCTGGCAACGCTGGAATGGCCACAGTACCTCTGTGCGCCACATGTCCTGGCGGTGGCCTCGGACCCACATCTGCAAAACACCAATTTGTCAGTTACCATATATCAACAATACATCATCAAACTAAAACTAGACAATGCAATCAAAGAATACATACCGTCTGGCCCCCAAGCCTGTCCTGGTGGCCGTGGAGCATCCGGGTCCCCTGTGAAGTCCATATCCCTGTATGGATAGTCCTCCAGCGTCAGTGGTAGCTGAAGCCACTGCAAGTACAGCTCTTGAGTGAAATATCGCCCCACATCCCCACCACCACGGCGGCGCATCATCTCTCCCCACCGCACCATTCGAGGCTCCCTCAAGCCTCCGGCTTTGACCGGCACCCGCGGCCACAGTGTGGGGACTCTCTCCATGAAAAAGGCACATAGAAAGGAACCATAACAGAATCCCTTTCCAGATTCCTTCGCCGCGGTCAGCTGTCGCTGCACGCAGGTCAGGAACATCTGGCCCCACGCAAAGTAGGTCCTGGCTAGTACACGCTCCACGAGCTGCATCTGACCCCCAGACACCTTCTCAGGTGACTGGGATCCCAAAATACGAACCACACATGCCGCCATCGCCTGTACTGCTGGCTCCCGCAAATCCCTCACCAAGAGTGCATTCCGATGCACTCTAGCCCCCAGCCGATAGAGCCGCTCCACAACATCCTCCAGATCCAGGTCCGTAGACACCCGCGGCTGGGTATCTGCTACCCTCCCAAGGCAGGGCAACCCAGTCAAGAAATAAACATCAGTAAGAGTGAGGTCCACCCTCTCTCCCTGCACCCGGAACGCCAGTGTGTCTGGCTCCCAAAATCCGACTAACCGGGTCAGCAGCAATCCTGCTGACCGCATAATAGGAACCTCTGCGAACTTCAGTAGTCCGAAGATCCCTAGTAGTGACCGCACCCGACGATCCTCTCGAACCACTGTCACTATATCGTCTGGAACCTCTCGCTCCCTCCATGGCACCTGTGGCATCCTGTCAATCACACAACAAAGTATCATTAGGCTCACGTCAAAATCATAGACTTTCCCACCCATCCAAACAAAAAAACAGCACAGTTCGGTCTCCGACCGCGGCTGTCAGGCCTACAGCCGCGGTCCGCGACCGCGGCTGTCAGGCCTACAGCCGCGGTCTGAGACCGCGACTGTTCGGCCTACAGCCGCGGTCTGAGACCGTGACTGTTAGGCCTGAACCCGCGGCCTACGACTGCGGTTTCGACAAGCTGACTCGCGGTCCACCCACATGAACCGTACAAACACACCCTAGGAGCCACTACCCGCCCCCCAACCCTAAAAATAATACATGCATAAGTTTGACAACCTACCTAGCTCTCCCGAATCTGGAATCGACCGGTCAGATTGTCCAGAAAATACACTCGAGCTCTGGTCCACTGTACTCACAGGTAACACTCCACTAATCAAATGACACATGTCATGTTGGGCCCACTTACTATTTATAGTCCGTTGACTTTTCTCCTGTTTGGACATTCTGAACCCATACGGAGTCCGTTTTCCGAACCGTTTCCACCATTGGAATCAGCACGACGAGAACATCCCGATGGTCACCTCGCTGCTCTATTTTCCCTATGTCATTTTTTACCCATTTTTCAGACACCACTAGTCGTCTCGGTTTACGTGCCACCTCGGCCGTTATCCGTTTTTCACACTTTTTATATCACCGGATTCAGTTTTTCGAGCTCGTGATGATGCTTGAGATCATTTCTCACTCTCACTTGGTACAATTTCAACATTGCATCCCTACACCTTGCCGCATCGATTTTCGCGCCACATCGACCGTAATCAGATTATTTCACTTTTTACATAAGCCATCCACTCTTGTCATACTGCAAATATTTCGTTAATTTTCCACCATTCATTTACCCCGCAAGGAGGCCCATCAGTGTTCCCCCCACCCTCAGTCTTGACCATCATCAATATTCCTTGATTGAACACTTCCTCCTTGCCTGACCATTAATTTAGAGTCTTCTTATTTGCTTTCAGACTCCTTAAAATTGAAAGCAACCACGAGCATGCACTGTCCTGGGCTCGTAAAATCCACACGAAAGTACCATTCTATTACTTCAGAGTCTTCTTATTTTCTTTCAGACTCCTTAAAATTGAAAGCAACCACGAGCATGCACTGTCT
>LPNX010683670.1:152225-232843 GCA_001517045.1 Pseudotsuga menziesii | reverse complement strand
TCAGAGTCTTCTTATTTGCTTTCAGACTCCTTAAAATTGAAAGCAACCACGAGCATGAACTGTCCTGGGCTTGTAAAATCCACATGACAGTACCATTTTGTATCCACACCTCTTCCAGTTCCCTAACCCATGAAGAAGTCCCCCCGCGCCTCTGGGCGCTGTGATCGATCCTCTCGGCAGCACCTCCAATCAGGTCGCCTTTGTTCAGAGTGTTCTGCAAATCTCCTACCATTTTACCACATCTTGAGTCTCCCTCAGCCCAGTCACCCTAAAATCCCATACAGCTATGATCCCTTTACCACCAGTCAATTTTATATGCTGCCCAATCATCCCCGCCATCATACTCTGAACAAAGGATGTTTGAGTCCACCTACTCTACTTTCCCAGTTATTCCCCCCAGTTTATCACTCCTGCCATCAGTACTACCACAATTCAGTTTTTCACCTCGCGCTCCTGTCAAGGAAACATCATTGCCTTGATAGTTGCAGGTCTCCCTCTGTCGACGACAAGCCCCTCTATTCTAGAGGATAGACCCAGAGGTCCCTGCGTCTTGGACCCATCACCATATGTGGTGAGTGTCTACGGACCGTTTTGGGAGGACTCATCATTGCCTCTCCGAATGGTTGTTTCTCACATGCTCGACTTCAGCACCTTGATCGTATCGTTGAGAATCACGCAGGATTCATATCCGTTCCATTATGTGTCGAAGGCCTCGGACCTCCCCCGACTCTAGCACATTGGTGAGTCACTTCGGAACAGCCAGTTTTATGTTCCCGTGGATGTCCAGGCTGCGCTGGCGATTGTATTCGGAAGCCATCCAGTTCCATGCTTCCTCGAGTACCCAGTTCAATTCCAGATCAGTGTACCATTGCAAATATGACCGTTGCCACTTCGATCCAGCAGCTCATTAGTTCCCTCTTGAAACCACATTCAGTAGCACTGCGGTCATTCCAGTGCTTCAGTTGTTGAGCTCAGACATGGTCAGCCCAGCAGTATGTTCCAGATTGGTGTCCCTTTTGGACCCTCATGATATACATAGTGGATTGCTATGTATGCTACAGGTCCCTCTTTTCAGGCCTCACAGTTATTTTTATGTATCTTTATACGAGCATGGGAATGCCCGCCTCGTCCAGATTATCAGATAATTCCTCATCCATTATTGAGGTTATGTACTTCTCAAGTCCTTGCAGTTGGTTCAAGATCGTTGTTCCGAGCTTCAGTTGATTCTTTCTCTTCTCCATACCCCAGAAAAAACGAATATGACTCATGATGTCCATCGGCCATACAATGAGCTCCTGCCCTCGCACATCAGGGGGCAATCTGTTAACACCCAAAAAGGGTTCACTACCTCATCTACCCCATTACATGGCTCATTTGTCCATTTTCCTACCATATTTCCATCAAAAACCCATAAAACCATGCAAAAAGCCTCCAAAAGGTTTAAAATGCCTCCAAAAGGCCATAAAACCCTCTTTTCCTCTAAAAATATCCAAAATTCCTCCAAAAAAGCAAAAAGCTCCAAAAAGGAAGAAAAAATATAAAATAATGAGGAAAATATGGAAAAAACCCTAAACAACTGAAACCCTAACCCTAAAACCGCATGGTTTCCAATTATAAATAAGTGATGGAGACCCCTTATTTCATATCCACAATCACAAGTATCCTGCCTCTGCCAAAATTGCTCGTGAAACTCTAGCTCACCATTGAGCTACTTTCACCATTAAGAGCCCCCTTTTGGCCCATTTCCACCATTGGAGAAAGAGAAGAAGCAGCTTGAAGCTCAGAGCCACTGACTCGGACCAGCGCAAAGGGCTTCACCAACCTTCACATTGAAGGTTAGATCAATAAAAATCATTATTTACTTTTTACTGTTTTTGCTTCATGAACATGTTTAGATTTAGTTTTTATTTCAGTTATAGTTTTTAATTCACATATCATTGAACTGGCACTACTAAGGAATCCATTGTCCTTAGTAGGTGCTCATTTGCACAAGCTAGGGTGAAAACCATAGCAACAATGCTCAACTAAGTATTGGAGGGGTATCTCTGCAAATCAATATCGCATGAACTCGTGCTTGACTACTGTGTTAGAGGAGCTTTCTGGTTCACTTCTTTGTGAGATTGGATTTTCTGAATGAAATTCCACTATGTTTGAATTTAAAATTTTTGGTAGTTTAAATATATCCCTAACCCAAAACACAATCCTAGACTAGTGTGTGTCGTCCCTAGAAAGAAAATCTTACTAATATGTTTTAAATATTAATGTTCCTTTTAGGGGATGTTTATTACTCAAAGCTAGCAGTTATTAAACTAATGGTGTTTTTACTTGAAAGCAGAAACAACATGACTAAATGTGAAATAGGTTTAAAATGCAAAATCTTTTACTTCTCTTTTCTTTTCAAAACTAAAAATAGAGGCCATAAAAGAAAGATCTCTTTTTGTATTTTCAAAATATAGATATATGCAATTCAACTAATCCTAAACCCTATCCTAAATGAATATAAATTAAATACTTGTTCTTTTAATAGGGAAAAGGAAAAAAACTGCAAAAAAGTGCATTCCTATGATGTAAAACAAAGCAAATGAGCTTTTTCTCTATGTCCACAAAATAGACCCTAAGCTGCCCTAAAGTCAGATAAGACCTCTCTTATGAGGAAGGGTTGAATAAGATACCAAACCAACCACTTTGGAATAAGGAACCTGACCAACAAGGATGAATAAGACAGATATCATATGGATTCTAAGTTCTAGCTGTACCTACTAACAGAGGCTGATCAAAACCATACACAACAAGGTCATGTCAAGCAAGGAGGTGAGCCATAGAGAAAGAGACAATCCCAAAGGATTCAAAAAAGGGTTATAATATCAATTTAAGATCACTTTGAACAAGAGAAACCACTTCCCAGTGGTCTTACATAGACAAGGGGGAAAAGAGGACCCTACATATTGCAAACCGGCCACCCCAAACAGACCCAAAAAAGTGAAAAATCACTGAAAAGGGGCATACATAAGTGAACAATGGGGAAAGTAGAATATGGTACGTAGTTAGGGGTATTCTACACTTGTGTATTCCTCAGTAATAGGCTACTGTTCAGTGAAAAAGTCGCATATGGGTGGTGAAAGGCCCCAAAAAGATGAACAATAGCCCCAAAACTGCAGGGGAGGTGTCTAAAAAGGATTCAAGATAGTTCTTAACATGGAATAAAGAATCACACCTTCAGTTAATCTAGAAAAAATATACAAGGAGAACCCAAAACACACAAGGAATCCCCAACGGATTCACCATTTACGTTGTTAGGGAATTGATCCTATGGCTAGGGTTGAGGCCACCAACATACTAGGGGTTAACAGACTCATATATAAAGCTCTGCAAATATAAATGTAATCAAGAGTTAAAGGGTTAAGAGGGTTCATACCTTAAGAACTGAAGGTTGATCAAATATTTCCTTTAGCCCTCCTCTTTCTCTCCAAACCAGGGAACCTATAAAACAACTTCAAACCTTCCTCAAATCAATTTAACCACATATAAAGCAATGATAATTAAGATAATATGAAAACCTAATCCCATCAACATCAACATATGATCATAAAATGAGATATATATAATGATTTAGAAACAGAAGAACATCAAATCTTTATTAATCAATGGAAAAAGTACAAGATATATCTTCTCCTCATGCAATGCACCTCAAGAAACCTTCAACATGGATCTCCTGCTTCTCTCCTCCAAGATTCTCAAACTCCCACCTTCGTAGAAAATGATAGATGACAACTAGGGCATAGGTGATGGGGATGATAGTCCAAATTCTACCAGCATAACAATACCAAAAGGCTAAGTCCCTTTCATGTTCCCCTCTTCCTCTCTTATATAGCATACTGAAGAGTTAGAGTTGAAGATGGATGAACTAAGGAGGCGGTTCCGAAAGCACCCAAACTACCCATAATTTAAATTTTTATATTTTTTTACCATTTCAGAGGGTATAGGAAGGTACAACACTAACAACCCATGTATGCAAAGTGAAAAACGTAGGTGCAACACTGACAGCCTATCTATTTGTCAAAAAATGCATTTTAGAGTGTTTCCAATGGTTTTCAGATGTTGGTTTGGTCTAGAAAGTTCTTCCTTATCCTACCACCTATCCAATCATCCAAAAAGAGGTAAAACAGAGCTACAAAAGTCTTGATATGTCCCTTCCATCCACAAGTTTCCTTTGGGTTGCTGACAATAGCTTTCATGAAGTGTTGTCATGTGACCAAACATGTAAATGTGATCATAGACAGAGAAGTGCCATTTTGTCTATAACACCATTGAAGAAACTTTCCAACAAGAATTTGACACCAATGTGTAATTTTCATGGAGTATTCTAAGGGACTCTTGGATACTCCTTGCACTCATCTTCAAATACCCTCCAATGAAGGATAGTTCATGAGAGAAAACCTCTTCTTCTTCTTTCTTCTTTATTTGATTAACTTGTTGAAGCTCAAGTGGTGATGGGGAAGTTGATCTTGGTTCTTCATTATCTCCCACAAGGTCTTCATATTTATGCTCATTAGAACTTTGGATTGCAGCAAATTTTTCAAATATAATATCTATGTCACCAACATATAGTTGTGAGCACCCATCGGTAGGTACTCCTTATCAGTTCAATCATCCATCGGTATATTCCCTTTGGTTCATGTCCACAATAGAATGTGTCTTGGAATGATATTCAATAGTTTCAAGGGACTCTTCTTCATCCTCATGTGACATTTCTTCATATTTTTTAGAGCCATTAGGGAGTGACTTTTGATCCTATTGATGTAATTCTTCTTTTGCTTCACCACCCTGCACACAACTTGGTGGCTCCTTGGTCTCCTCCATACTTGTGGATTGTTAATTGTTCCTTAATGATTTAACATATGCACTATTAGGACTATATCCAAACACATAATCATCAAAGTATTAAGAGAGAATGGTCTTATGCATCTCTCCATGATGGGAACCACTACTACCCCCTACTGCTAGCTTACCCCTAAGTTGGCTAGCCATCAATTCAAACCCTTGCATAAGATGCTTGGTCGTATCATCAAAATATGACTTCATGAGTTTCTTAAATTCATCCCTATCATCCATAACTTCAATAGGTTCCAATACCATGCTCTCATACCACTGTAATATACCTTTTTTGGAATTTTAGGCACAATAACCAATGTATTTGAAAGAGCCTTCAAAACTTTGACATTGTAAACAATCTTTCTCAAGACCCTCATTGACAATGGATTTCACACTGATTCCATGGATATGAGACAACTGAGGAAGATCAAGGTAAGTAATAATAGTTTATTATAGGATTGAAAAAATGATATACATGGATTCTTAATATGATGTGGTTTAGTACATTTCACAAACAATTCACATACCTCCTCCCTTAATACTTGGTCTAATTTCGAAACTAGGAAAAAGTATTAAACGATTCTTTCTTGCTTTGCTTCCCTACACCACCGAACATTTCCAAATTTATCATGGAGGGATCCTATGGGATTTAAAACATATTAACATACCTTATATATTCAATGGTCAAATCATAAACTCATTTTACATGTTATTCAAGTTTGCACAATTTTGGCAAATTTCGAGCTTTGTTAATCATGACTCTAGGGGGTTCCAATTGACTCCAAATGATCTCGAATTTGAAAAGAAAGGATATGGTGAGTCTTATAACATTAAAATTTGACCCATGGGAACTTATTTTATGAATTTATTATTTTTCAACTAGATTTGGGGCTAAGAATAAAAGGGGAAAATTTACTAGGAAAATGAGGTCAAATTCCCCCCAAGGGTGAATGTCAAATTGGCTTCCCAACTCAAGTACGACCCTCCAAAATTTCAGAACAGAGTATGGGAAGGGATATAATGCATAATTTTATGTCATTAATCATTTTTATTATCTCTACAAACTGGTTATAAAGAACAAAATTCATATAACAACTTTCAGTTAAATTGCTTAAGCGGAAATGGTATTAATAGCTAGATTTTGACACATGAAAAGTAGATTGAATGGTTCAGAAAATGACATGAAATATAGATACCATCAACAGAATACAAATGGACTCCACAACATCATTAAACACCAGAGAAAATCTCTCATACAAATCTGGTATAAACTTTTTCAAGCTTGAATCCAGTTACATTAAAACTAGTGACTCAAAAACATGGGAATGCAAGCCTTTCATACTGGAGTTTCTTGGATTTAGAGATACAGAGAATATGGTCATGAAATTAAAGAGTTATACGTCATTTATGGATTCCCCATCATCATAAAACTCAGATAAATTTTCTCGTACAAATATGATATACAACTCTTTCAAAATGGAAGCCAAATACATGAAAACTAGTCATTCAAGAGCATGAGAATGCAATCCTTTCACACATGGATTTCTGATATTTATACTTATATATCATATGGAAATAATATTGCAGATATATACATCATATACACAAGATTTGGAATCAAATATACTCAGCAAATCGCAAGCACCACTCCAACAAGTGCACCACTAACATGGGAGTGTGGGGGAATGGAGAAGAATGAATGAGATAATAGGGAGATAGATGAGAATTAGAACTGTATGGACCTACAAACTGAAAATAAAAAACCTTCATTAAATATCCAATGAGATGTATTAATGTACTCTCCATGAACCAACTTGAAAAGGAATCCAACTACCACGAAATGTGTTCACAAGTAGGGAGAGTGAACACTCACTGTGCAATGGACAAGCAAAAGATCTCCAAAATGCCAAAGGAAAATTAACAATGATCAAAATATATTCCCCTTCCTCATGAAATACTTTTATTAACTTCATGAGGCCTCCTAAGGTATAATTTCCCTCCATGGGATTCCTCCAACTCATCTTAGTGGTTTAGTAATTCCTATGACACTTATCTTCCTCTTCATGCTCCAATTATTCCCCTAATTTGAATGGATGCCTATAACTACAAAATTAGACCTCTTGGTGGCTATTTGTATCCCTTTCATGTCATAGTTTTCATATGTTTTCAATCAGGTCTGAATTTTTCATACTTCTCATAGAATCTTTCATCATTTGTTGTCATAGAGTGCATGGAATCTCCTTCCAAGTGGCACACATTGTCTTCTAGTCTCTTCCTCTTTCAAGGGACTTACTCCCATTTACTAATTTGAATTACTTTGCTCATTATATGTTATTTGACACCACATCATCCTCCAATAAGGTTAGATTACCCATGGGTTCGAATTTGGATGAAGATCATTCCAAGTGTGTGAGGAATCTAGTCACCCAAAGGCTCCACAAGCTTCCAAGTGTCTTCATGAATCAATGCCACCTTATTTTATATGTCTCCTTCTCACCCTAGGGAACTATTATGTTGGTGAAACATTATTTACAAATAGCCTTATTTGAATGGGGACATGAAAAAAAAGCACAACCAAAAGAACAGAACCACATACTCGGAGTCTATGTGGCATTGCTGAGAAATTGGGAGAAATACCAAAATACCCAAATGTAGAACCAACAAGCAATGCGGCATGAGGCATTGGAACATGAATTCCTTAAGGCCTCTGTGATTGCATCTAGCATCGGATGCATTACTCAAGCTTCCGCATGATGCTCCTTCCAATTCTGAACTGGGAAATTAGTGCCCTTCTCTTTCAGCTCACGCTCCCACGTGATTTTCCCCATCATATCTTTCATCACATATAAAATGGCCACAATGTGTTCATATAACCCTAGGAGAGCCACATTATTACCCGTGTCAATGACCCAGTATTCCATCACCTTGATCTCCTTATACAATTGTTCATCATCAAGCTCTTCCCATAACTCAGTCTCCCGCATCTCAAGTTCATCTTGAATCTCAAAAGGAAAACCCCACTTAAAGTATCAAGCCTCCATAGTTTCTTGATTTTGAGCCCTCGTAATACTTATCCTTCCAACCAGGGTCTTCTCCTTGGTCATTCTCTATCATCTGGCCTAAATTTCCCCCTTGTTCCTATCCCTAGTTTGCATTTTGGACCACACCATTATTAAAAACCTCTTCTTCAACATAAATAACACAATTTGCATGCAGGAGAGAAAGAAACTACACCGAGGAAAATGGCCACCTTTCCTAAGATTAAATTGCAAGTTTTACTATAACCCTCCATGATGATCATTGGGGATCTATTTATGGAAGTTTTCTGTACTGTTATCCTTCTCAAATATCCTCCCATAAGATCCCATGATCCACAACCTCTGGGGCTCATAAATTCCCCTACAAACATCCTCCCCCAACATAATGCAAAGAGGTTGACAATAAATTCCTTTAAAGGCCTCCTTCTGATCTGTACATACCCACCTATCACATTTCCCGAATGGAGAGCCACCCATCAAATCGAATGGCCATGTATTAACTACATTACATATCACGCATGTTGGCCTCATCTCAATAAGACATGTCTAGAGTGTGTTATGATTCACACCACACTTTAAATGTATCACCATTTAAGTCCTCCAATGCACCTTCCATAATTGTTCATTGGTTCCTGGTCCCTTAATTAGCAAGTAGGTTTTCCACCCATTCCCCTTTCTCATGACATGGCTTAAAGAGCAAGTCTGCGTGTCTTGGAGGAATCTATCCAGGTGTTCAATCCTATGTTCTAACCGTGAGTTAGCAGAAACCTTTGAGCAGTGGTTCCTATTTTGTATGCGTGTCACCATGTCCAAAACAATATTTGAGTCTCCCTCCATAAATAGAGGGAACTATTTTTTTCAGTGAGCAGTGATCATACCATGAATCATTCCTTTAAGTTTTGTAACGTTGTCAGTTTCGAACCCTATGCATATCGAGTAGATGCCTACAATTATTCCAGCATGGTCTTTGATAATACACTCGAACCTCATTGAACCAAGATTTCCTTTAGAAGCTCCGTCAAAATTGAGTTTGTAGAAACTTCTAGGTGGAGTCGACCATCGTTTTGGGCTAGAGACACCTTTGTTCTGAGTCTTTTGGATAAAAAAATACTGTATGGGACTTTCTGTTGGGCACCAGAATTGTCTTTTATAATGATTTTATTTACATTAATTTCTAACCTATTTATCGTAATTTAATACATCCATGTTCAATAAGGTTATATTTTACTTTGTTTTATTAATTAAAATATCGTAAATGTAAAATAAGACAAATATGTTATTTTTATGTATTAAATGTAGTATTTTTCAAATGATAAACATTTTGGTACTCCATCTGACCTTTCATTCAATCCTGAGTTCTGAACTAGATTTGATTGCATGTTAGTTTATTGGTCTGGCTTACTCGTGTCTTCCGATTCTCGTTAATCATGTTGATCCGCTTATGCAAATAGAAAAGATGACTTACCAAAAGCCTTGTTAAAAAGGCAAAATATTAAAGTAAATATTTTTTTCCTTTTAATAAAAAATAACTATTTTAAATCCAAAGGAAACACTTACAAATAGAATTAATGTGAATAATGACAAAGTAAATATGGAACATAAATTATGGAAATTTAATAATATAAACAAAGTGAATTGATATGTTCCAAATTAATGTGAAAATTATGAAATGACAAAAGATTTTAACTTAGAATATTGAGCCACCTCATAATCACTTTATTCCACATCAAACATTAACTTAATAAAATAACATGTGGAGTTTGGATTTAATTTGTTTTAAGTTTGATTCAATGTAACAGATTGTTTTTATGTGCAAGTCATGAGTTAACTCACACCAAACAAATTGAAGAATCATGTGAAGGAGGCTTGGAATGAATGCATCATACAATTCAACAACCCAGCACCCATCCGTTAATGTGGCCAACAAGCCAGTAGAAATTCCTCTCAGAATCCGGATTTGTGAACTAATTTATGTTACATGTCATTCGGATGCTCATCCAGACGCCCATTCGGACAAGGTGTTTTTAACATACAAAAAAATTTTGGGCTATATTTGTGGGAAAACAGAGGTGAAACTGAAAATTTCGACACATGGGTTTTGTGTGGAATAGGCCCATTTAGGTCCCATAACAGAATTTCATGAAAATTCAAAGCCATTTGGGAGCAATGTGTAGTTCCTAGAAACAGATTTGCATAGAAAACATCAAAACGTGGTTGGCTGTTTTTTTTTTGAGTTTGTCCCTATTTTGATGGGTTGTTGTTATAGCAGTGAATACCTTCTATTTTTAGAGAGGTCGAACACTAAAATGGTTGAATTTCTCTCCTTTGTAAATACTATATAAACATGCCCAGGGTTGTGAAAAGGGGGGAGAAAAACATTGGATAAGGTTCACTTCCATTTTTAATAAAATATATGTTTATGATGTTGATGTTTTCATCTTTTGTGGGTGATTGATTGACTTTGATTCACATCTCTAATTTCTGGGAGGGCCCCTCAACAACCAGAGGATTTTTGTGTATCTTCTATATTTCGTTTCTGTAATTAAATAGTTTATTTTCCAGTATATGTATTTAACTTAGTTTCCTGTAGATGTTGTTTTATTTCCTGCAATTTGTTTCCTGTTGCTAATATAATTTAAATTTCCAAAATTTAAAATGACTGGTCATGCATACCTCCTTTCAACTTGTCTTTTAGTTTTTCATTCGCAATTAGCTAGAATTCGAATTATTCCAATAGTTCAAGCCCAGTTTATAATTGAATTCAGTAATGTAAATTTTCATGTAGCTGTAGATTAAATTAGTTTACCTTTCAGCTCTATTTTATTATGCAATAGAAATGGTTTATTTCCTTAGATAATGATTGGTATAAACTGCCTCTTGTTATTTCAGTTTTAAACAGACTATTCACTGCTTTCCTTGTGTTGTAGGTTCATATGCATAAACCAGTTGTCATTAGATCATTTAATATGTTTGTTCTCTTAGTTTATATCGTTTTGTGTCATCCGAACTGTCACTTGAACTGTCTTTCAGACTGTCATCCGGATTGTAAAATGTACTCTAATATTTTCTGCATTGTTTTTATGATTGTTTAAGGTTCAATTTCTCAGGTTTTCAAATTGTCTTATTTCTTGTAGTTAACCATCATTTGTACATGTAATTAGAACCTTGTTTTGAATGGCATAATGTTTGTTTAAGCTTCATATTCATTTTTAGTCATTTTCTTATATTTGCCTTAGTTTTCGTTTCTGATTGTACCTTGATCTATAGTTAATACTTTATTTTTGATTCCTTAATTTGTTACTGTTCTAGGACTCATCAATTTCATTCTTATGTTAATTTACTCAATTTTTGTTAAGGTTGATTTTGGATTAAAACTTGGTAATTTCATTTTCGAAAGTGCATTATGTTTCATTATTTGATCATCCATCTTAGTTCAAACATAGGATCTGTTTTTCTCATTTACATAGTTAATGAAGATGTTCATGGATAGGATTTGATTTAGAAATAGAGTAAATTTATTAAGTTTTCTACTTGCTTCTAGAATCTAATTTATTTCCAAGTCATTTGCATATGCTTAGATTCCCTTAACTTGTAATTTCTAAATTGTATTGCAGTTAGATTTCTAAATTTGCTTCATGGTTTAAGTTTGAATAGCCTTTTCCATTTTCAGTAATTGTTAAGTAATTTCCATTTTTTGTGAGTAGCTTACTTTCAATTAAGTCTTTCTTTTCATACTAGTATATTCTTTCATAATTTCCATTCTTGTTTATAAGGTAAAGTAGTATAGCTTGATACTATTTTGATCTGTTTGATAGTTTAGAACCCTTACTCAATTTTAGGTAGATTACCAGCTTCATATTAGCTTAGATTAGTTCAATCCTTCAATCTTGCACATATAGTGTTTGCATCTCATAAGCCACCTTCCCGAGTTGACAATTAAGTGTTGAATTAGATAGTGCATATTTTACCCAACATTTTGGCGTCGTTGCCAGGGAGGTGCTAAAGGGATTGGAGTCTAGGTAGATAGAGGTAGATAGGTTTCCTTTACATTACACAACAATGGGAAGGGGAGAGCGGTAAGGAAAGAGGTAAGAACCTATACATCCACTATAATTGGGTGCCCCAAAGCCTTGTTGTTCCTTTTTCGCACAAGTGTGTTTACTTTTCGTAAATTAATTTCATGTAGGTGTTTTTTAGTGTGTTGTGTTTAAATCACAAATTTGTGTTATTAGTAGATAGTTTCTCAAAATAATTTTTTATAGGTACTGTTAGAACCCCAGGTACTAATCCTTGTGTGAAGCAGGACCTACCAACCAACAAAATGGACTCAAAGGTGCTCATTAGTATGAGAGAATTCTCTCAAATCCTAGCAAAAGCTGGAATCTCAACCTCTACTGAAGAGCAGATCCTGATAGAAGTTGAAATTTTATCAACTACTCTTGAAATGAGAGACGAACCAAATCCCAAGAACTGCAAAATGATCTTCTTTGCAAAAATATAGAAGAAGCTGACATATTGGAGATTACATCCGAAGGAGAGCATCCAGAAATCAAATATTTCTCGATATACATGACAATAGATCCAGCATGTGCTCAAACAATTACTCAACTAGAAGAAGAGGGTCTGTATGACATAGTGAAGGAAGGTGAGTACCAAGACTACATTGAAAGATGGATTCAAGAGGTAACTCGACTGCAATACCATTCCTTCATTCGACACCTATTGATGCAAAGAAAAGTAAGTTGGTTGAAATTCCACATTCAGGGAATCACTGCAAAATCTTTTCATATGTGGATAAAGGTACAATTCTCATTTTGCTTCGCACTTGGTTTCATTGGAAAAGCTCCTATACGTGAATAAAAATGTTTTCTTTCTTTATTTAGGATAGGAAAATATGTATATAAATAAAACGTTGCATATTTAGCTTAAAGATTTATGCAACTTTATTTTTTGTTTTATTTTTCAGAACTAAGAAGAAGATAATGTTAATAACTAAACCAAAACAATTTTACATCATTAATTGTTTTCATACATGCATATTTCTAACTATAATAATCACTCAAGACCAATTTTAAATACCACGGGGATTTACCATAAGTTAGAAGTCTATATAAAACCTAGAGGTCACTCTTACATCCTAGCTTCATTATCAGAGTCTGTTATTTAAGCATCTTTATCACACAATAGCATATGGGTGAATAAAATTCCTAGTTGTGGGGAACACTATTATAGCTTTATATGAAAAAAGGCAAGTTTTGAGACTAGAGACACCTTTCATTCATTATCTTATGGCTCCATCCGCTTTACACTAAATCCATCAACCGTGTGTATCCTTGGTTCAGTAGATTCCTCTTGCAACCTTTATTTTGGTTCCAAGATAAAAAAGAGACTAGATGTCCTCCAAGCCATATACTATCCCACCCTGTAACATGGTTTCCAGAGCTTCTCCCCCACCACTCCTTCATAGGAAAAATTATTTGCCAAATATCTATAGGGAGTGGAAACATTGGGACAAGAGCCTATGATAGAAAATGGGTTTAAGAGGTTGACCCACTAGGGTACTCAACAGGCTCGCTAGAAGCAGGTACTAACCTGTGGTATGACTAGGTAAACCTGACGGGGTACTGAACAAGCCCAACTGAAAGAGGGGAATCTTCCTAGGGAGGACAACTTGTTAAAAAAGAGTCTAAAAAAGAGAGAGAAAAAATATGAAAATAACTCTGTGATAATAAAGGTTGATGTGGGTATACTAGAGGAAGGTATGCATGGTTGATCTAAAGAAAATGAACTCCATAAATATGCCATTTGAGAATGTTTGTAAGTTGCACATAAGACCCTATTGTCTAACTCATACTATACCTAGGATATCACTATCCTAGAAGTGGGATCCAAAAAATTAGGAGTCTAATGAACTTGAAATGCAAACTCTGTCCATAATTACTTGAATGATGATAAAAATTTGAGAAGTAGTAGGGATGACTGGTTTCCTATAGGATTTACAAACTATCTATACTGTTACAGTTTATTTTACTAGACATGGTAGATCACACATTTATGGGCTTCCTTGTCCCTCTGTAGACTCTTTGGACCCCATGGACCAATATTGTACCTTTGATGTTTCCAAGATCATCCCTAAAAACACCTATTATTTAATTTACACGACTTTTAATCCCTTTCCCACGTATATACACGAATATTGACCTTAAACCCACGTACATCGGGATGTGTGCAAAATGCCAAATAGTTTTTGAGTTTTCCTTGATGTGTGTCTGAGTCACTTGTCTCTTGGCCTTCCATATGCCTCAATATCACTTAGTTTTGACCCTCCATTACCCCTTTGGAGCAATATATAAGGAACCCTTTAGATACATTGAAGGGGAGGAATTGAAGAGCAAGAAAACTATAGAGCATTGTTTTCGTGACTTGCTTGTACTTGAGTCTGCATCCCTTTGTCCCTTTGAGCACTTTGTGTTCTTCCCAAGATTGCCTTTGCTTGTGATCTTGCTATCGAGAGATGGAGGATTGAGGTGGTGGAGGCCTAGGTGGAGGACTCAGTTTCTCCATTTCCCAGACGTGCCAATAGAGGTTGTCACTTATGCAGCCTCTGATTTACTTAATAGAAATATATTTTCCTATCCAATGATGTTCATTTAAATGAATATTGAATCCATGGATGCATTTAATTGCTTATACATTATTTATTATATATGCTAGAGTAGATATAACACCATATTATATAGCATGCTTGTCTTGTTTGTTTTTGTTGAGAGCAAATTGCTAACGCAAGTGGGATAAAAAAAAGCTCAACGGGGATCTACTTCAACCGTCCAGAATAAGGTATGATTTGAGATCCTTTAGTGTTATATGTTTTATTTCTCTTGCATATTGGGAAGGGATTGATTTCTATAGTTTCTCTGTCTATTGTGGTACACCCCAAGCCATAGGAATTTTTCTCCGTAACAGAATTGGTGACCATACTGGGGAGCTTCCTAGTTGTTTTTCTTTGGGGGGTTTTCGACATTCAATGTGCTTGAATTGCTCTGATTTCTCTATTTTTGAGTCAGGTCTGGGGGTATGTTTGCCCAGTAGTGACCTATAGGAGTAAATTTTGTCTCAGCTTGTCTTTTTCTCTCTTTTTCTTCATGTACGCGGGTTTTTCTTTCACAGTAGCATGTACACGTGGGTTTTCCTAGAATAGTCGCGTATGTACATAGGTTTACTGAGAACAGTTGCGTATGCCCTAATTTTTTTCTTTTTTGGGAAGTTTAAGTGTTGATGGTTGAGTTTGGATGATTGCTGAGTCTTCTTGGATGCTTATGGAGTCTGTATACATCCTTGTTTCTGACCAGAGACTTCTTTTAGTTTGATTTTTAAAAATGTTCTTGTCATTTAATTTTCTACTTTTTGTTTTGACATTAGTGCATTAGGTCTCTTCTACCTTGGTGCTTTGATTGGATGTTTTCTGTGAGTGGTTGCAAAGTTTTGGGGTTGTAGAGTCATATTTTTTCTTTTTATCTCATTTAATTCAAAAATACAAAAACATTTTTCTTTTTGCATAGGTATGCATTGTTTGCATTTTTCATTAGCATGGTACTTGCATTAGGTTTTCTTGGTGAATATTAGTCATATTTTCATATAGGAATGGTTGCATATACATTTGAAGGAAAATGTTTGCACTTCACACAGTAGCATACCCTGTTTTTCATTCGACACAGTGCATTTGCATTGATTGTTAGGTGCCCATTTTACTTCTTGTTGCGTCATAACTTCATTAGTTGCACATCCATTTACCCTTTGAGTAATAAATCCAATTAAAATCAATGCATAATAAAATGAATTACACTCTTTTCTTTTCTAGGGTGCATCAACAAGACTAGGTTTTAGGTTCTTGGAATAGTTCATTGTGAGTCTATTCTCCAAGACCACTAAACAAAACAATTAGGTGTCTGTCTAGGTGAGAGTGTGAAATTCCTTTATATAATTAGTGTTTCTTAGGATCCTCCTCTTGCAAGGGAGTTAAGCATGAGGTAGTGTGAGCAATTACAATTGGGATGACCCTTGATTGTGATTGATTAGCATCAGAGATATTTCCTAGATTGTATTGTATCTGAGGGCCTTTGAGGTATTGGCTAGTGCACCCCTGGTGTACTAGTTGTGCTTTCAGGCTTCGGGCTTTGTTACCATGCCCATACGGGAAATCCCATATGTGACTGTCCACCTGAGCAATGATTATATTGAGGTGACCTTAGTTTCCTTACCTAGGTTATCGAGGGAGTATTTGAAGAGGTTATTTTGTAGGTGTCCTGGCCAGGTAGGGGTCAGACAACACAGTCTCTATATGCATTGAAGCTGAGGGCCACTATAATTGGTTACAAACCTCCATTTGTTGTGTATGGGAGTCTCAAGCCTCTCCTAGGTGAGACATACCTGCTTCATTCGGGAGCTCACATATCCTACCCTTGGTTTGCTTGTGATTTGGATTTACATTTTTAGGTGTATGCTCTGTGCACGCTAGTTTTCCTAGGGTTTGCATAATTAGATTGAGTCTTTTATTTTTTATTGAGTTATTATGGATTCAGGCATGACACCTCGCCATTCTCATCATTTAGCAGGACTTACACCTACCACGTCTCCTCCTCCTTTGGGAGAGGAAACAAGACAGAGCGGGTGGACTACTTCTCACTTTGATTTCGACACCATGGCAGATCATGAGGATGAGATTCCAGAGATGTCCTCTCCACCTCATGAGGCTAGGGAGGAAGATCCTACTAGCACATATGATCCATCACACGAAAAACCTTTACGATCTGGTTATGATCCCTCATTCACAGGACTTTGGTATTGGCTTTCGAACGAAGAGACTCACTTTGAACCCATAAGCACTAGTTATGTTAGATATGGCATGTCAGATATCCTTGCACCCGATCCGACACATCATGCTGAGTCAGAAGTTGACCCTAGCACTATGCCTAGGGGCACTCCCATTCCTTTCCATGAGGAAAGATTTGGGGGCACTAGTCACATTGCACCTTCCATCCCTGTGGTGGAGGAAACTTCACATGCTCATCCTAGACCTAGTGTAGTAATCCTATGCGGATACCAGAACCGAGACGAGTGAACATTGGGAACACCACTTACATTCCTTCACATGTCCCTTCATCCTTGAACCCCATTCCTTCGAATGCATTTTTAATGACCCATCCTCCCCCTAATTCATGTGGTCCTTCGGGCTGGAATATTGCTACTAGTCATGTTCGTTCTACGACTTCTCACACGGTAGTATCTTAGAGTCAAGCGCCTCTTGTTGTGTGAGTAGGTCATGTACCTATTTTTGGATCATCTCATGTTTCAGCTCATGGAGCTCCCCATATCCCTAAATATGGACCTTCTCATGGGACATCCCATGGAACACCTTATGGAGCTTCTCAGGTACATTCTTATGGACCGTAGTATGGACAAAACTATCAACCCTATGGGTACGAGTATCAACAAACCGCTTACTCCTCTAATTATGGATTTGTAGAAACACATAATCAAGGTACCCCACATCAAAATGATTCTATGCAACCCTTCACAGGTCAAATAGGAGGAGGTTATTATGGCCAAGGCCATGGTATTTATAGAAATCAACCTTACATGAACTAGAACTATCAAGGAGCATGGCATAGATCGGCTCAACCTAGGCTCCCTTTCCTTACGACATTGAACTTACCTGACTTGTCAAGATTGATGAACGATCCTATGTCTCATAACTCAACATGGCCGACAGTCCCTAATAAGATTCCTTCATACATTCCCAAGTTCCAAGGTAAGGCTGGTGAAGATCCTAGTGAGCATGTCACCACTTTCCACCTTTGGTGCTCTTCCAATTCCTTACACGACGATTCCATCTATTTGAGGCTATTTCAACACACCCTCATGGGGCCTACAGAGAAATGGTATATAGAGTTACTGGGGGGGCATATGCTACGTTTGATGACCTTGCCGTGAATTTCCTTAATCACTTCCAGCTACTCGTATGTTACGACGTCAGTACCGAACTCTTGTCGACTTTTTGGCAAGACAAAGGCACACACATTTTAGATCATATTGAAGAGTGGTGTAGACAAAAATGATTAATTAAATCCCTTATAACACCATAGTTTCTCCTTGAGTGGTTCCTCAAATCATTGTTACCTTAGATCATGAAGGATGTTTCTACATCCGGAGTTCAAAATGAGGAACAAGCAATCTTTAGGGCACAAGAGTTGGATTTGATCTATGCTCAATTCATACTTTTGTATGAGATTATACCAAATGCTCCAAGATCCAATTTCAACTCCAAGGTCAAGCCCGGGCCACATGCCGATGGTATTGTGGGCTCTACAGGTACCAAACATACGGACTTGGTTACAAAGCAATTGAACCAGTTATCGATTAACTAGTCTACGTCGGGACAAGCTACGACTTCGTCTCAACCTACCCAATCGGAGAGTGTACTCTTTGTGCAATCGTTGAACCTGAAAGGCAACCACCATCCTGGAAGGAATAAGAAAAAAGGAAAAAATAACCGTAAGGGTGGGAGTAAGAACGAAAATGCTAATAATAATGACAAGAACACTCAAAATGCTGGGGGGGGCAAGCAGAGTAAACATAAGGTGAAGTTTCCTTGTAAGTTGTGCAAATACGACCACCTCACTAACTTGTTCCCTCGTATGGAAGATTCCTCGAAGTTCATAGTACAGGGCCCATCTATGTTTACTAATCCTTTACCCAACAATCAAAATATGAACTCGAGGACCATTGATCCTGGTTGTGCATCTGGTGGAAATCAAAATCCACTGGAGGCCAATAGTGGTCACGGTTGCATCAACATGGCATGTGCTACTAAAGTTGTGACTCATGCGAAATATTATGGTTCGTCACAACCTGACCCTAGGAAAGAACCTTCCCCACCCGAGAGCCCTTTGCGTATCGAAAAGCCTATGGATAAACCTGAAGCTCCACCTCACATTCCTAAGGGAGTCCTAAAGCATTTGGGGCACAATCCTAATGCCCGAGCCACCCATAACTATTCATTTGTCAAGGATTTGGGCCAAACTCCTTGTGTGATGTCCACGTTAGAAGTGCTTCAGACTTGTCCTCCATAGAGGAAAGATTTGTTGTCCTCTCTTTGGGTTAGTGACGATAGCTCATCTTCCATTATCAAATTTGAAACCATGGGAGTACAGCCTTGCTTTCCTTACTACATGTCTCTTTTGATTCATGTAGAGTATCTTAACAATACCACCATGCGTACTATCATTGATGAAGGTGCTGTTGCTTCCGTGATGTCTTTGTCTTTTTGGAAGGGCTTAGGTTCTCCCAAGTTGTCTCAATCTGCCAACATGTTGAAAGCTTTCGATGGTAGATCATTTTATCCGCAAAGGATTTTTCCTTGTCTAGAGGTCCAATTGGGAGAGAAGATTGTCGTGATTGAGGTCGAGGTGGTTGATGTGCCCCTTGACTATAATCTTTTGCTAGGTAGGAATTGGATGTATAATATGCAATCCATAGCTTCTTCCCTCTTTTGAGTGATATCATTTCCATTTAATGGGAAGATCATTACGATTGATCAAAATTCTTCCATAATCTGAGTGTCAATGCATCATCGGGAGCTTCTATTGCGATTATCGATCATTCTTAGCCGGCAACTGGGAGTGTGGGCATGGGTATGTATCCTTCTCTTATGGGAACCTTTAGTTGTCTTGTGCCCGTTCTTATGATTGGGTCTAGTTTTGGTGGGGCTTCATCCTCATCGAATTCGGTATATTTTCGCACTAACCATATGGAATATCCTTGGATTCTTCCTTCACTGAGTCCTTTGAGTGGCCCTGTCGAGACAGGCATGTTGTTTCCTGCAACAATGGTGGCATATCAAGAGAATCTTGATCAGGTTGCAGAGCCTAGTCCTTCCTCTTTGCGAACGGAGGAGGAGGACCTGTATGTGCCTCCTACATGGGAAGTAGTGTCATCTCACTCACATGATTTCCTCGATGATTTTTTTCCATCGGATGAAGCTATTCTTGAGGCCATGTTTGGGGTTGAGCAACCTTGGGAAGAGTTGCATCATCGATCATATTTTCTTCCTAAGCTCGACTGTATGGAGTCTGATGACTTTAGGGAGATTCTTAATGAGAATATTGGTAGTCTCGTGGTTCCATTAAGCTCTCCTCATCAGATGGATGATGGGAACATGGCGAATTTGTCACCTACAATTCCTATAAATATTTCTTGTGATCCTGGCAAAGTTGAGAATGTCTACATTGGGGCAGATTGTTCCCCTGATGAAATCAAGGAATATACCGAGTTGTTTAAAGAGTTTTGTGACAAATTTTCTTGGTCATATGAAGAAATTCCAGGTATAGACCCTCCTATTGTCGAACATGAGATCAAAACCTATCCATATGCAAAACTAGTTCGACAACATTTGTGTGCTGTGAATCCTAGAAAAGCACCTGCCATTAAAACTGAGATAGAGAAACTGTTGAAAGCTAGTTTTATCTATCCCATTCCCTTTACGAAGTGGGTTTCAAATCCTGTTTCGATGGATAAGAAGAAAGGAGCAATCCGTATATGCATTGATTTCTGTGACTTAAATCGAGCCTGTCCTAAGGATAATTTCACCACATGATTTTATGATCATATTTTGGATGAGTGTGTGGGAAGTGAGGTGTTTTCATTTATGGACGGATTCTCTGGACATAATCAGATTCAAATTAATCCTGAGGATCAACATAAGACTACATTTATTTGTCCTTGGGGTACTTTTGCATATCGAAAGATGCCCTTAGAACTTAAAAATTCCAAAGCTACATTTCAGCGGGCTGTGACCTTAATCTTTCACGATCTTAAAATGATTATCTAAGTATATTTGGATGACCTCGCTTCTCACTCTCGTTTTAGAGTGTGTCATCCATATCATTTGAGATTAGTGTTCGAAAGATGCTGCCATTATCAAGTTCATTTAAATACAGTTAATTCCATATTTTGCGTGACAGTTGGTCGTTTGCTAGGATTCATAGTATCCAAGGAGGGTATTAGAGTCTATCCCTTAAAGGTTGAGGCAATACTTCAATTATCTTCCCTGCATAATATTCGGCACATTCAGTGTTTGTAAGGCATGGCAAACTTCTTGTGGAGATTCATGGTTAATTTTGCCAACTTGACTAAAGGATTTATGCATCTTTTGAAGAAGGACACCCCATTTTACTGGGATGAGTGAGCCTAAGAGTCCTTTGATTCTCTTAAGTGAGCCTTAGCAACAGCCCTCATGCTTAGTCCACCCGACTATAGCTGTGATTTCTTGATTTATGTGGTCGCATCTATGAAGATGGTTGGTATGGTTTTGGTTCAAAAGGATGAGGTGCTCCATGAGCATGTCATATATTATTTGAGATGAAACCTTATTGATGCAGAAATTCACTATTCCCATGTGGAGAAGATTACCTTAGCCATTTATCATACGGTTCAAAATTTGAGACATTACATTCTCCTTCGCCAAGACTTAGTCGTAGCTCATATCAATCCATTTCAGTTCATCCTCACCAGAAGGATGATTGGGGGAAAATATAATAAATGGATTGTGGTTTTTCAAGAGTTTGATCTCGAATTTGTTTCTGTGAAATCGAAGAAATCATTAATCTTTGCAGAGCTCATATCATATTTTCCAATTTTGGAGGAAGAGGAGGTTTATGAGTATACTTTTTTCGATGATCATATACTACTCATATCAACTATGGATCCTTAGTATAGGGATGCCATCATGTATTTGAAAACATTGAAGGTCCCTACTCACTTCTCACGGGATGAGCAACAATAATTACGTCATGTAGATAAGAGATACCTCATAGTGGATAACACTTTGTACCGCTGTGGGGTAGATTCCATTTTATGTCGTTGTTTAACCCATGATGAGGCTGAGGTTGTGCTTAATGATTGTTGCGGAGGGGCGTGTGGTGGTCATTTATCTTGGCTTTATACAGCCCAAAAAATCTTGAGAGTGGGCTATTTTTAGTCGTCTATCTTCAAATATTGTGTTAATTCGGTCAAGAAGTGCCACCCTTGCTAGGTGTTTGCATGTAATATGCATTCACGTATAGCCCCGTTGCATCCTATTATCACTGTCGGTCCCTTCACCAAGTGGGGGCTTGATTTCATGGATTGCAACCCAGCTTCGGCTGGGGGGCATAACCATATTATTGTGGCTGTTGATTACTTCACGAAATGGGCAGAGGCCCCACAGTTAAATAAAATGGTGAGTCAGCCACACATTTCGTTTTCAACCATATTATCACCCGATTCGGCATTTCGAAAGACCTTGTCACTGACCATGGTAGGCACTTTCAGAATAAAATGATGGAAGAGTTGGCTTCCAAGTTAGGATATAAGCAAGAGCACTCCTCTTCTTATTACCCTCAGGTGAATGGATAGGTTGAAGCAATAACAAGTCACTTAAGTCTATTCTCCAACGAACCATCACACAAAGAAAGACTAATTGACATATCATCTTGTATCCTGCTTTGTGGGCCTATAGAACCGTGGTTAAGACTGCCACCGGTTTCTCTCCATATCAACTTGTGCATGGAGTGGAGTCTGTCTTACCAATTGAATGCAAAATCCCTTCTTTGAAGCTAGCTATAGAGCTTTTAGCAAACACTTCTGCATTGGAAGAGCATTTGGTGCATTTAGAGCAGCTTGATGAGCAATGTCGAGATTCCTTAGTGGCTCTAGAGGTTAATAAGCGTCACGTTAAGGTCCAATATGACAAGTCTGTCCGTCCGAGGAAGTTTAGTGAAGGTGACTTGGTCCTTTTGTGGGATCAAGCTAAAGAACCCTTGGGGGCAATGAAATTTAATCCCATGTGGCATGGTCCTTATTTGGTTAAATGAGTCTTAGATAAAGGAACCTATGAGCTAGTTGATTATGAAGGAACAACCTTGGTGGAGCCTAGAAATGGGATCTATCCCAAAAAATACTATGCATGATATTCAGCTAGGGCTGATTCTTGTATATTATTGTATAGTTTTGCATTGCATAGTTAGGTTTTCTTATGGTGATCGAGTTTGTTTATTAGCTTTCATTTCTTATGGCAGATGTCGATGGAATCTTTCGTTTACATAGGATTCACTGATGGGGATAGCCGCCACACTCAAAACTTAGCTTCGACTGCTTGGGTGATATATACTCCTACGGGTCAAGTATCATCTTCAAGAGGTGTATTTCTATGGCCTTCCTCAAACAATGTTGCTGAATATAGTGCCGTCATTGAGTTATTGTGTGATGCCATTTCAAATAGTGTTCATTCTCTTGAGGTACATATTGATTCGCAGTTAGTGGTTTCATAGCTTAATGTCTTGTATCACATTAGGGATCTAGCATTATTACAAATATTCTTACGTGTTAGATTGCTAGAACAGAAATTTGAGAGTATAACATACATTCATGTTCCAAGAAATTTTAATCAAGTTGCTGACTCATATGCTAACTATGTGTTAGATTGGCATTTGTTTCATAGACCATAAGCATATCCAAACACATTTTACACACATGTAAATAAAGTAAAATTGATCATCATAAATGTTTTTTCATTAACTTCAAAAGTGACGTTATAATACATAAGTGTCATAATACAAAATTGGGGCTTCCAAGCCACCAAAATACACTACACGTTCATACAAAATAGATACACTCAAGTCTCTAGGCCTGAGGTGGAGGAGGGTTCTGATCATGATAGCACTCCATGGCTCTATCTAGTAGGTAGAAGAGTTGAACCCATGCTCATGGTACACCAACCACCTGGAGCTCCATGGCCTTAGGCAAGTCCTCAAGTTGTGCCATCGGTACCCTATGTGTCAACCAAATGAAGTTCCTGTGGATGCTTTGGAGCGACCGCTCCGCATCCACACCCATAATGTCATCTCCTTTTCCCCTTCGTCAATAAGGAAATCCATCTGATTGTCATGGTCCCACATCTGCATATACATCACATATTGTGACTATGTGTTGTCACAACAAAATAATGCCTTTTGATTCCATATATCAAAAAACACAAAAAAATAAAATAACTCAAAAATTAAAATGTGGGTTTGAGATTCTTTACCTATGTCACCATAAGCTTCTCTTGGTGGTAGGGGCATATTTGGGTCTCTGCAAAAGTCTATCCCTACATAGGGGTAGTCGTCCATGGAAACGATCTATCTCTGCCACCATAGAAAGAAGTTTGTTGGGTAGGGGTTAGCCACCCTACCACCTCCCAGTCTGCGCATGACATTCACCCAGCGTCACTGGGCTTGATCTCTGACTCCGTGTGGAGCAATGTCTACCCTCAGGCTTAGCCTTGGCACCCGTTCAAAGAAAAATGTTCTCAGTATACTGTCGAACCCAAAGTTCTGCACCCTTCCCATATTGCAGTCACTGCAATGCTATTTCATGTTGCTCAACAGCATAGTACTCCAATTGTATACCATAGGTCGCATGCACTCTACTGCATAGAGCATCATTGGCTGTGAGGCCTGGTGGAGTGAAGCCAACCCTGCAAACCTGCCTAGTGCCAAAAGTATGTCTTTCATCCCTAGAATCTACGGTCATCCCGCCTCTTGGCCCACGAGATCGAACGTTCACCATCTCTCCTCGTTGGGACAAACCAGTGATGAAATATATGTCTTCAACCTTAATGTTGACCAACATCCCATCTATCTGAATGTTTCAGATTTTGGATCGCAATAGTCAACCAGTAGCTGGAATAGTCTTGGTTTGGCCCTCAAGCTTCCAAGACACCAAAACTTATACAAAACACATTCCTGTAATGCTTGTTGAGCCATTAGATCACCTTGCACAGCTTCCTCGACATCACCATGCCCTCTTTCTCTCCACTCTAGCACCATCCTGCATAAAAAACCAAGTTTTTTATTAGTATTTACCCTTTAAAACCTTGTTCACGGCCCTATATGCGACTGTTTCAAAATAGTCGCGTATGTACACGTATTTCAGTGCATTTTCCGCATATGGTGAGCCCTATACACGGAAAAAGGTCTGATTTTTGCATGGGCCGAAATGCATAAGTTTGGATGCCTCAAAAAATGAAATAGACCATGAAATTGTAAAAAAATTGCATCAAATTGAAATAGATGAACATGAGAATCTACCTAGATCAAACGGTGAGGGATTCCGTTGGATGATGCTCCTGAAATTCACTTTCAAAGCTCTGAGCTCAAATGCACTATGTTGGGTAAAAATTTCAAATGGTATGAAAATTTTTAAGTTTTACTATTTATAGAAATTTTTTGAAATTTTTACCCACTGTCTATAGTTTTTGACCATTTCTGACCATTTTTTGACCGTTTGAACTATTTTGATGTTGTGGGAATCCATTTTGTGTGCGGTTTGATCATGGTTTTGACCCGTTCATGCCTATTTTAGGTATTATGTCTAAACTAGCATATAGGTTAGGTTTCACGTCTGTTTGCACTTTGCATGACCTTATGACCGTTTCATCTTAAACTTAGGTACGAACCCATTCTATCATGTCACATAACCTTCTTGTTGCTTTTAGAAGTGACATGATACGAATGGTAGAGATTCCCCATACATGGGTACCCTAGTTAGATCTTGTTTTCCATTTGGTGCCCATGCTGACATTTCTCCTTTAGGGTGTGGGAGTCCTTTGTATAGTACCACCATGACTTTGAGTAACAACTTCATACTCCTCTTGACCTTTATGCTAGCCATTTCCCCCAGGACTCCCTTGTATATGTCAAGTTGTAATTGCATTATCATGATTTTTGCTTGCCTTATTGATCCTTACGCCAACTTCCTTGACTTTGATTATCATCCATATAGCCCGATCTTGTCTCATGTCTACCCAAGCAGATCCTTTTTATATATCTTTTGCAGCTTGACTCCCCATTTTTTTTTTTTACCAGGAGGGGATTTTACCCCGAGTGTCGCTATCCTGCACATGTTTCCTTGCATTGAGCATAGGCATGTTCCGATGCTTGGAACTAGTTTGTTTGCCCCTTTGACACTAGTCTCCTCCTAGATTTGTAACTATAAAGAACTTTTATTCTTTTTCAATCTTTTCAAAATATTTGAAAATGTCCAAAAAAAATTAAAAAACAAAAAAAGTCGGACAGGAAAAGATGTTATCTTTGGAAGCAGTCAATTTGTGTCGCCTTCGAATAGAGCACTATATATCACATCTGTTGGTTGGGTTAATAGTTTGACTTTAGGAGCTGTTCTCATTTTTCTAAGTTTATCTCCACCGACTGGTTAAGCTTCCAGTCCTTATGGAGCCTGTGTTGATGCCTCCTGTGTCGCAAATATTTCCTAGTTTTGTATATCGAGTCTATGCTTCCTACATTAAATCACCATTCAATTTTATGCTCTTTTTTGAAGGAATTTGAATCCTGAGTCGACCATTCCTCAGTTGTGTTGACTTTGCATGTCAGCCATTCCCGGTACTATTACTGGTTCATGCACATCTTATTCGAGTCCTTCCACATTATACAACGTTGCTGAGTACCTCATTTTGGATGATGGGGGATGCCTTAATGCCCTCCTTCCAGCAGATTCCATCCCATCGACTTCAGATCATTTATTCTAGGATAGGAGTCTAGAATCCTTTGAGTGCCTTGAGACTTACAGTCATCAGTTGTAGGTTCTCTTGCCAGAGACAGTTTTGGGAATACATAAATGTCCCCTGATTGATGGATTCTTTCAAGTGTTCGACCTCAACACATCTATTCACACTTGTTAGATTGCACTCTAGTACCTTGATTTCCATTTTCATTATCAGTGGGTGATCTCGCGTCTGTTAACGGTATACATCAATGACCGGTAATCAGACGATAGACTACTATGTTCGACCTCGACACCTCTATTCACATAGTAGGACATGTACTCGTAGCGGTTTGTGTAGAAGACTTTCTAGATTAGTGGCATTCTACATATGCTACCTCCTTGATAGTGCTCGTGTTCATGAAATTTTAGCTCTCGTGACTTGATTCCAGTGTATGTCAGATATCTTCAGCCATTATGGAGATCTTGATCCATTGTATATCTTCAGCTTTCATGGAGATATTGATCCTTTGTATATCTTCATCATGGATATTATGATCTATTATATATTGTACGTGGCGATGACCACACATGTCATATTTGGTATCATGCCTATTCATGGCCATTGTACTCTTATGTATCCGGGACTGCTATATGTATTTGCAGTCATATGCAGAGATCTATTATTGTACTATACTGTTGGATGGATGGTTCTTCCACCTGGTTCTTCATCACTCCACTTCTGGGATGGATTTATAATATATTTCGGTCATCATGTTACCCCTATGACCTCACACATTAGGGGACACCTCTTACAGCTGATTTTTCCACACATGGTAGATCACACATTTATGTCCTTCCCTGTCCCTCTGCAGACTCTTTGGACCCCATGGACTAATATTGTACCTTTAATGTTTCCAAAATAATCCCTAAAAACACCTAATATTTGATGTATGCAACTTTTAATCCCTTTCCCGTGTATATACACGAATATTGACCTTAAACCCGTGTACATCGGGATGTGTGCAAAATGCCAAATAGTTTTGGAGTTTTCCTTGATGTGTGTCTGAGTCACTTGTCTCTTGTCCTTCCATATGCCTCGAGTTCACTTGGATTTGACCCTCCATTACCCCTTTGGAGCAATATATAAGGAACCCTTTGGATACATTGAAGGGGAGGAATTGAAGAGCAAGAAAACTTTAGTCCATTGTTGTCGTGAGTTGCTTGTACTTGAGTCTGCATCCCTTTGTTCGTCGGATGAATTTGTGTTCTTCCAAAGCTTTCCTTTTCTTGTGAGCTTGCTATTGAGATATGGAGGATTAAGGTGGTGGAGGCCCAGGTGGAGGACTTAGTTTCTCCATTTCGCATGCGTGCCGATAGAGGTTGTCACTTATGTAATCTCTTATTTACTTAATAGAAATATTTTTTCCTATCCAATGATGTGAATTTAAATGAATATTGAATCCATGGATGCATTTAATTGCTTATACATTATTGATTATATATGCTAGAGTAGATCTGGCACCATATTATATAGCATGCTTGTCTTGTTTGTTATTTTTGAGAGCAAATTGCTAACACAAAAGGGATTGGAAAAAGCTCAACAGGGATCTACTTCAACCATTTGGAATAAGGTATGATTCAAGATCCTTTAGTGTTAGATGTTTTATTTCTCTTGCATATTGGGAAGGGATTGATTTCTGTGGTTTCTTTGTCTGTTGCGGTACTCCCTAAGCCATAGGAGGTTTTCTCTGTAACATATACCCTCATGTTTTCTATTTTAACCCAGTCTTAATTCATTCATGGCACGAAGACATGCCATACCTTCATTCCAAGGGAGAGAGAGTCTCAGTTTATATGGTCTTCATAAGAATGAATTATTACTAGTTGGAGGATTGTATGTATTAATAAATCTTAAATAATATGAAGTTGTTTTGGTCATCTCATAACATAACTTTTTTTTTCTAAGTTCTAGTTTTCATGTAGTAATAAACTTGGATTCGTTTTGCTGAACAATTGCCTATAAACTATTGATGATCAAGCAGAGTTTTTGAATAAATGAAAGATGTGCCATACTTTTGGTATGGGGGAATGTTGGGCTCCAGAATTGTCTTTTATAATAATTTTATTTACATTAATTTTTTACCTATTTACCGTAATTTAATACATCTATGTTCAATAAGTTTGTCTTTTACTTTGTTTTATTAATTAAAATCTCGTAAATGTAAAATAAGAAAAATATGTATTTTTATGTATTAAATGTAGTATTTTGCAAATGATAAACATTCCGGTACTCTATCTGACCTTTCATTCGATCATGAGTTCTGAACTAGATTTGATTGCATGTTAGTTTACTGGTTTGACTTACCCATGTCTTTCGATTCTCGTTAATCCTATGGATCCACTTATGCAAATAAAAAACATGAGTTACCAGAAGCCTTGTTAAAAAGACAATATTAAAGTAAATATTTTTTACCTTTTAATAAAAAATAACTATTTTAAATCCAAAGGAAACACTTATAAATAGAATTAATGTCAATAATGACAAAGTAAATATGGAAGATAAATTATGGAAATTTAATAATATAAACAAAGTGAATTGATACGTTTCAAATTAATGTGAAAATTATGAAAAGGCAAAAGATTTTAATTTAGAATATTGAGCCACCTCGTAATCACTTTATTCCACATCAAACATTAACTTAATAAAATAACATGTGGAGTTTGGATTTAATTTGTTTTAAGATTGATTCAATGTAACGGATTGTTTTTATGTGTAGGTTATGAGTTAACTCATGACAAATGGATTTAAGAATCACGTGAAGGAGGCACGACATGAATCCAACATACAGTTCAACAACCCAACACCAAGCCGTTAATGTGGCCAACAAATCGACATAAATTCCGCTTAGAATCTAGATTTGTGAACTAATTTATGTTACAGGTCATTCGGACGCTCATCCGGACGCCCATTTAGACAACGTGTTTTAAACAGACAACATAATTTTGGGCTAGATTTGCGGGAAAATAGAGGGGAAACTGAAAATTCCGGTGCATGGGTTTTGTGTGGAATAGGCCCATTTAGGTCCTCATATGGAATTTCATGAAAATTCAAATCCATTTGGGAGAAATGTGTGGTTCCTTGAAACAAATTTGCCTAGAAAACGTCAAAACGTGGTTGGTTGTTTTTTTTAGTTTGTTCCTGTTTTGATGGGTCGTTGTTATAGCAGTAAATGCCTTCTATTTTTAGAGAAGTTGACCATTGAAAGGGTCGACCTCCTCTCCTTTGTAAAAACTATATAAACATGCATAGGGTTGTGAAAAGGGGGGATAAAAACATTGGATCAGCTTCACATCCAATTTTAATAAAATATATGTTTCAGTTGTTGATGTTTTCATCTTTTGTGGGTGATTGATTGACTTAGCTTCACATTTCTGATTGCTGGGAGGGCCCCTCAACAACCAGATTTTTTTTGTGTATCTTCTGTATTTTGTTTATGCAAGTAAATAGTTCATTTTTCAGTTTATGTATTTAACCTGGTTTCCTGTAGATGTTGTTTTATTTCCTGCAGTTTTTTTCCTGTTGCTAATATAATTTACATTTCCATAATTTAAAATGACTGGTCATGCATACCTCCTTTCAGCTTGTCTTTTAGTTTTTCATTTGCAATTAGCTAGAATTGGAATTATTCCAGTAGTTCAAGCCTAGTTTATAATCGAATTCGATTCTGTAAATTTTCTTGTAGCTATAGATTACATTAATTTACCTTTCAGCTATGTTTTATTATGAAATAGAAATGGTTTATTTCCCTAGATAATGATTAGTATAAGCTGCCTTTTGTTATTTTAGTTTTAAACAGCCTATTCATTGGTTTCCTTGTGTTGTAGGTTCATATGCATAAACCAGCTGGTGTTAGATCATTTAATCTATTTTTTCTCTTAGTTTATATCATTTTGGTCATCGGAATTGTCATTCGGATTGTCTTTCAGAATGTCATCCGTATTGTCAAACGGACTTTAATATTCTCTCCATTGTTTTTATGATTGTTTAAGGTTCAATTTCTCAGGTTTTCGAATTGTCTTATTTCTTGTAGTTAGCCAGCATTTGTACATGTAATTAGAAACTTGTTTTGAATGGCATAATGTTTGTTTAAGCTTCATATTCATTTTTAGTCGTTTTTAGTCATTTTCTTATCTTTGCCTTAGTTTTCGTTTCTGATTATACCTTGATCTGTAGTTAATACTTTATGTCTGATTTCTTAACTTGTTACTGTTCTAGAACTCGTCAGTTTAATTCTCATCTTAGTTTACTCCATTTTTGTTAAGGTTGATTTTGGATTAAAAATTGGTAATTTCATTTTCGAAAGTACATTAGTTTTCATGATTTGATCATCCATCTTAGTTCAAACATAGGATTTGTTTTTCTCATTTACATAGTTAATGAAGATGTTCATGGATATCATTTGATTTAGAAATAGAGTAACTTTATTAAGTTGTCTACTTGCTTCTAGAATCTAATTTATTTCCAAGTCATTTGCATATGCTTAGATTCCCTTAACTTGTAATTTCTAAATTGTATTGCAGTTAGATTTTTGAATTTGCTTAATGGTTTAAGTTTGAATAACCTTTTCCATTTTCAGTAATTTCCATTTTTGTGAGTAGCTTACTTTCAATTAAGTCTTGCTTTTCAGACTAGTATTTTCTTTCATAATTTCCATTCTTGTTTATAAGGTAAAGTAGTATAGTTTGATACTATTCTGATCTGTTTGATAGTTCAGAACCCTTACTCAATTTTAGGTATATTACCAGCTTCAGATTATCTTACATTATTTCAAGCCTTCAATATTGCACATATAGTGTTCGCATCTCATAAGCTACCTTCCCAGGTTGACAATTAAGTTTTGAATTAGATAGTGCATATTTTACCCAACACTTTCTATACCAAATGCCTACAAAACCTAGGCTTCGGATCTTTGCACATTCCAATCCCCCCTTGTCTAAGGGTTCATGCGAATGGAGTCCAACATGTTTTATTTTATAATGGTCCAAACCCTCTCCATAGTGTTGGATTTCCCCTGGAACGTTCTATTATTTAGTTCTCTCCATAATTCCTGGACCAAGAAACCGGGGAAGATTTTCCACAAATGGTTAGCGATTGGATTATGGAATGGTTTTTTTGGCCATTCAATGATGGAAATTTCTAGGTGACCCCTATTTCAGCTTGAACTTATGAAGGAAATGGCACCAAGGTCTCAAAGTTGCTTAGCAAATGAGCAGACATCCAAAACATGGTCAATACTTTCTTCAACACTCTCACATAAACATCATTAGTAAGGTTCTCTTAACCCCCTTTTCATGATATTTTCTCCACTAAAAACGCATCTTTTAACAAGTAGTCATTGAAACGTCATGATATTTTTCCATAATTAGGCTTTGCGGATTTTTTTCCACACTAATTCTTGAGGGGGATGATTGAATCTTGTCCAAATATCATAAGCTTCTCTGATAGTAAAGACACATTTGGATGTAAAAATCCAACATAGCTTGTCTTGCCCCTCATGATTTTGAATATTCTGATATTGAAGAGCCTCCCTTAAGAAGAATCCACTAGGGACCTCATCCCATCCTACCTTTCCCGATGCATCCACTCGAGGAATTCATCATTCTTGGTCCCCTACCCCCAAAATTCCTTGACTATTTATTTCCTTTGAACCTTACAGGTTTGTTAGAGTAGCAGAACCTCTAGAGTGTCTTGAAGTTTTGGTATATGTTGCTAGGAATCTCCCCAGAAGTATGTTGATTAACCATTTCTTATTTCCCAAAAATTGTTTCTTGAATAAGGAATCTTCCTTGACTTGTCTATTTCCAAATGTGATATCTTGGTTTATTCTTTGCATATTGTATGAGGTATATTTTGTCCCATCCTAGAGCATAATTGGAATTCCATAGCTTCGCCCATGGTTCAATACCATGAGTGACCCACCTCCACCACACTTTGGATCATATACCACATTGATGTTTTTCAGGTCCCGAAGTCCCAATCCACCGTGATATTTTGGAGCACAAATAGTTTTCTTGCTCACTAAGGCCCATTTACATTGCTTCCCCATCCCATTCCATAATAGTTTTTGTTGAAGGTTACAGATTTATTTTAAGATGGCCTTAGGGGTTTCCATTACCGAGAACAAATAAACTGGCATGGCTTGGAGAATTGACTTAACCAAAACAAGTTGGCTAGAAACAATTATGGTTTGGAATGCCCAACTTGCCAATCTCTTCCCCGTTTTTTCTAAAATTTTAGTCCTAGACCCTTTTCAAACAATTGAATTTGTAAGAGGGCCCCATAGGTATTTGGACAGATGGAATCCCTTTTGAAACCCAAGAATGCTACAGATATTTTTTCTAGTGACCCAAGGGGTATAGAAATATAATATATGTGATTTTTTGTCATTGACTTTGAGGGCAGAAGCAGCCCCAAACCTTTGTAGATATCACTTGATAGCCCTATCCTCTTGAACTAAGGGATGCCCCGCGATCATGTTATCATCCACAAATTGATGATGGGATTGTCAGTCAGCCTACGGGTGGACATTCAACCTTTGTAATTCTTGATTTGCTTGTGTATCTCTAATAGTTCTTCCCAATCCTTCTGCCATTAACACAAAGAGGAAAGGGGATAAGGGATCCCCTTTCCTGATACCTCAAGATGGATTAAGAAGACCAGCTAGAGCACCATTCACCAGGATTGAGAAGAAGGCCGAAGAGATTGAGATTCATGACCCAATGTATCGATTCCCATCTAAATCCAAAATCTCTTAACATCTCTCGTATATACTTCCAATTAAGATTATTATAAGATTTTGCAATGTCCAGTTTCAACATCATACCCAAGATCTTGGTTGATTTTAAGGAATGAATCAATTCATGAACCATGATAATTCCATCCATAATTTGTCTCCCCTCCAAAAATACATACTTATTTGGGGATATCAGTAAAGGAAGAATGGGTTTCATTCTATTGGATATCACTGTTGAGCCTCATTTTATTATCAGTTTTGGCAATTAAATAACACATTTAAACACATATTTTATTATCTTTAGTATATTTTATGTCATGTAGATCGTTATTTCAGCACAAGGTAAGAACAAATTTGATGTTATTACAACTTTGGTTATTAATATTATTTTTATGATTTTATTAACTCAAAATTATATTATTTAAAGCATATTTAATGTATTATTTGATATGTATATTCGTTTGCATATTTTATAGTTCGTTTGGGCAAATTAACACCAAAATGCATTTAGCCTTCCTTTCGCACAATATGTCTAGCTCACGATCCAACTTGGCGTTCAACTCGTCATCTAGCCATCGCGTGAAATTCGCTGGTGGTTTGCCATGTTTTCCCTAGATCGATGCCCATCATATATCTAGCTCATGGCTTAGTGTTCCGTTCAGCTCACCCATCAGCCTGCGCGCTGTCCATAACCGATTTTGGGCATTTAAACATGAAACAACCTGCAACCGAACTGATCATCCATGCGTCTGAGTAATAAATCCATGTTATAGAGAGCACACCAGCTTGAAATATCCTTCACTCGCCACCACATCAACCATCTTTGTGCTGGATCGATGCATTTAATTCATGCTCTAGAAGGATCGCCACCTAGCTTCTCACTATCCACGTGATTCAAAAGGAAGAATGGCCTGTGTTCTAGAAGACCTACTATGTCGTCACCCTCACTCTCCACAATTCCACCAGCCCATCAACCATGCTAAAGAAGGGATTGATGCCACGCTAAAGGAGGAATATCATGCCACAGAGGTCATCCTCATGCTGAAGAAGGAAGACGACCATGCGTTGGTTGCTAAAATCAATTATGTGCCTTTAACGATTGACTAAAATTAGAGAGCAGTTGACCTTTGAGGGTTGAATTGCTCATCTCTCATGTAAACTATATATATCAGACTCTGAATAAAGAGCATAGTTAGTCAGGAGAGTTAGAGAATTATTTTGTTAAGCAGCTCATAGTTTTCATAAACACTGTAATTTTGTTTCTGAATTTGAATAAAGAGATGTATGCATTGCTGTTGAAGATTGCATTTGAGTAGGAGTTAGCATACATCACCCCTGATTGTTGAGAGGGCATTCATCAACCAGAGGTTCACTTCTTGGTTTAATTCAGTTCTTTCTTTTATGTTTTAGCTAGTCTAGTTTAATTTCCAGTTTTTTTTCATTAGATAATAATAAATGTTATTTTATTTCATGTATTGCATTAGCTTAGTTTTATTTCAGCAATTAAACAAGTAGATGAGTGCATAGCTTTTCTTTCAGTCATTTGTTTTCAATTATTTGCTTTTAGTTATTTTATTTACAGTCATTTCATTCAAGTATTGCTTTCAGTCTTTATTTCCAAACATATAAAAGAGTTTGCTTCCATTTGAATTCAATCTTGTTTATTTATTTCCTGTTATGAATTTGTTTATATGAAATAGTTTGCTTTCATTTAGATTCAGTTCTGTTTATTTATTTCCTACCATGAACTTGCTTAAGTTAATTTCCAGTCGGTTTAAATTAATTTCTAGCTTACTTATTAGTTTAATATGCAATGCTTTATTTTTGTTTAAGATATAGTTTGAAATTAATTTGCTTATTAAATAGGTTTGTTTATTGATTCCATGCATTAGGTTTATATCTGCATAACTTCAACTAAAGAATTAGTTCATTTAGGTTAGTTTTTACCATTTTCAGCTGTACAGACTGCCATTCGGACCGTCTGTCAAGTCTGCCATTCAACCACCCCTTACAGACCTACTGTTCAGTCTATCATTTAACCCTCAGTTCTGTTTTTAGTGTTTTTTATGTATTTTAAGATTGTTTCTAGTTTTGTTTTGTCAATATTTGGATTATGTTTGTAGTTGGTATTTTTATTTAAGCATTACAATTAAAGTTTGATTGTTTTAGGTTATTGATTAAGGTTTTATTATTTTTCTTTTATTTTCTTTTCACCTTAAATTAAATATGGATTAAGTTGTTCTTATTTCTTGAATATTAAACACTGATTTCGTTTTACTACTGTTTTACGTGATGTTTATCTTTGTTTGCATATAGAGTTTAGGGTTAGATGTATTATTTTTAAGAAGAAGTGAGATTATTTGTAATCATAGGAATCATTCTTGTTTTTGGTATGTATTTATTGAAGAATAGAGTGTAAATATCTTTATTAAGTTTTCTACTTGCTTCTGTTTATTATCTTTATTAAGTTTTCTACTTGCTTCTTTCAAAGTTTTATTTATTAAGTTTTCTACTCACTTTTTTAGTTTTCTATTTTTTGTAAAATAAGTTGTCTTTTTACTCCAACCTTCCACTTAAGGAGTAGTTAGTTGGTTATTTTTCAATTCAGTTGTTATAATTCCTTTTATGTATGAGTTAGTGTCTGAATTTATAAGTATTCTTGTTTACATTTTTCTTTTAGTAGCTGTTTAAAATTTGATACTCTAGTTCAGTCCAATTATTCAGATAGTCTTAGGAGTTTGACTCGGTTTTTCATTTTGAAAGATCTTTTGATCTTTGTTTGTTAAAATATCTCCACGACAGCTTAGGAGCTTTTTTACCTTTGCATATAGTTTTTATCAACTCTTAGCTTACCAACCCCAGTTGATAATTAAATATTAGGTGTATTTAAGATAGTAGAACACACTCGAACATTTTGTCACCATTTCCGAGGAGTTGTTTTATAAGGTAGAATTAATAGGGTTCCTTTATGAAGTTTAGATAGATATATAGATTACTTTTATATTACACAGCAAGAGGGAGGGGAGAACAGGAAGACACATAGATGGCTTCACTACGAAATTCCTGAAATTTCCGTGGTGTAATAGCCAAATGCATCAACTATAGTGGGGTGCCCCAAAGCCTTGCTGTTCCTTTGTTGTTTTTGTAAGTGTGTTATTTTTTTTCATTTTTCATGTACTTGTTTTTCTTTTTTTAGAACCAACACATCTATTATAATAAGCGCCCCCAAACCCAACAACAATAGTAATAGCATAAGTTTCCTTTAATTTAGTTTTATTTTCATGAACAGACTTAGATATCCTCAGGGTAGATTTATTAAGATAGGAAAATCTATTGAAATTTCTACTAAATTTTCTAGAGGACATAATACCCCAACTACTAACTCACCAGAAAGGAATCGAAAAACACCTGAAGGGAGTAATTCTGCTTCAAAACCTAAAGAAACTCTTCCAAGAGATCTTACCAAGGGAACCATAGAAGGAGAAGGAACATTGACCAGAGCTCCTCAGGACCTCATTCCAGAAGAAATTTACAAGGATCAACCACTAGTAACCTCTAGTTCCCCACTAGTCACAAAGCCAAAGGATACGACCTTTTCACTAGTAGGAAATCCGAACTTTATTGACCTTGTTGATCCTGAGTAGGTAAAATCCCTCTTTGGAAACCCCATAGATACAGCCATCTCACAAATTGAGACATCCACAGTAGAACCTACTTTCCCTCTAGGGTTCAATAAGAAAACGGTTGACCAGAGGAAGATCTCTCCCGAAACAAAGCTTTGAGACTCTCCATTATCACCTCGAAAGGATCTTTCTAGGTATATTTATATTAAAAACCCAGCCTATATGGAGGGACGGGGAGAGAACAAAAATCGTAATGAACTTAGAAAGAACGAAGGAGAAGGAGAATTCAAACTGAGGCTACCTTTGGGTTTCCTATTCTAGATACTGTACTGGATGTAAATATGAAAAACATCCGTCCTTCTTTACCTACCTTTTATGGAAAAAGTAATGGGGACCCAGACATATTCTTGTTCAAGTTTGATATTCTCTGTAGGAGCTATAATTAGCTACAATATTCTCACAAACTAAAAATATTTCCCGCTACATTAAAAGATTTCTCCTTCCGATGGTTCACGGAATTAGGTGAATCCACTATCAGGACTTGGGATGACATGAGAACCTCATTCTTGCGAAAGTATCAAGAATACTACAAACCTAAATATTCTCGACAAGATACATTCAAGATACAACAACTTGAATATGAAAGCCTAGAGGATTATCTCGAAAGGTTCATTTATACACTTCATAAATCAAAGTATCATGACCTTCGAGAAGATGCAATACATACACTTTTTCTCAAAGGAATCTCAGAGGACTTGCTAGAGAGTATTAATCTCATGGAAGCCGACAATATTTCTCATAAGACCTTTGCACAGATCAGTGAGATGTGTAAAAATTATTCTAGAAGTAGGGGGGAAATTGGAAAATTCTTTCGAGAGCCTTATAGTAGAAATGTAAGAGGAAATGTTCCTAGTTCAGGAGGGGTTACAAGGATGGAATTGGGTAACCTATTGGAAACTTTTAAGACTGACATATTAGGATCCATGGGTTCTCAACTAGATGATTTACAACCCAAGAAAAGGCAAGATGAAGAATGACTAGCAATGAGTATTTTCTGTCCAAGGTGTAGAACAAAACATCCCCAAAGGGAATGTCCATTAAACAATATCTCTATATGTCACATCTATATAGAGGAACATTCGACAGATAATTGTCCATCCTTGCCTGGATTGCAAGACATCTATAAGAGTGGGGATGTAGGTGAAACATCTAGGAGGCCTCCTTGTAAATCTAGAGATCAAACAACATACCGGATTTTTCCACCACAATCCCCACCCTATTACTCTCCACACCAACAACCCAAAAAATGGATCAATCCTAGTTGGCAGAGTTGTCCACCTCAGTATCCTCTTCCTCAATTTCCACATCAATAGTATTGGTCAAAAGGGTGGAGAGGCTAGCCATACCCTCAGTCACAACCTATCCCTCCACCTAATCATCTTATCCTCAGCATCAACCGAATTTCTAGTAGCATTCACCTAGATTTGTACCTCCAATTCCTCTCATTGCACAACAACCTCATCACTTACATATGTCACGTCCCCATCCCTCAGACCGGCGAGGAGGACGCAACGAACATCAAACACAGGGGCAAATACCCCCATGAACATGAACAGAAGTCATCCATGCTGAAATTAAGGCTTAAACAATAGGGATAATTCCTCATACAAGGATGCACAGTCCTTCAAACAATCAGCGGAAGCAAACATAGACATTCCAGCATTTAACATCAATATAAATCACAGAGACGAAGTAATGGAAGCACTCATCTTTCAATGAAGAACTCGCCCGCAACCAGCTACGTAGCTGCAACGTTCCACCCAACCATAGGCCAGCGTGCTCATCAATCTCTCAACACGCTGCCACCCCCAAGTTGGGCATGATTCCTCCAGAATAAGGGTTAATTGCAGGCTTGCACATAGCCAAGGGGACACAAAACAGCCAAACCAAATACCACTGGGTTTAATAGGCCTTCAACAAGCGGCCAAGCCAGCGCCATCCAAGGGACAACCACTGCATACCAGCAACCAAACAACCCTCCACAGCCCTGTGAAGAAGGAAAAACAACCAGGAAAAGATCCCAAGCCAAGGGTGAGACACAGCTCAAATCCAACCACACTGCTGAGTTGTTCTTGGTCCTCACGTGGCCAAAACAACTCAGCCACAACACCCAAAAGATGATTGCATCCACAGCAACCAAAACCAGGGCAATTCAACAACCCAAACTCACAATGAGTGATGGAAACCAATCACAGCCCATGAAGGTTAGTAAACAGCGTTCCCAGCATAACCATGGAAACTCAACGCAAACCCCAGCATAAAACGGCTCACCACGAATACACAGTGGTCCAAAATGAAATTGGACATCACAGCCAACAAAATGCAGGGAAGACAACCGCCCCAAAACGAAAACAGTGAGCACGGCTCTCTCATGGAAAAAATTGACCTCAACGGTCTGTGCGTGACGAAAAGCTTGCACCCAACAACAAAATACACAGGGAAAACATACCCAATTTCTGCGTGAGGATTCTAGCCTGCGCATGAGGGGAAACAGCCTCACCTCTGCGTGCGAATCAATAGGCCATCGGGAGAACGAATAGACCTCTGCGTGAGGAGATGAACAGACCTCTGTTCCTCATGAGGAGATGAACAGACAGATGAGAATGGAGTCGTGGGTGGAGTGTGGGTGTGGGTATGGGACTGACAGCCCTGCCACCCCACTCCCAAAGGAAATAACTACCCTCAACCACTCAGGCATAACTCTTCAACCACCAGCTGAAGCATTAAAGAGGTTGACAAGGTTGGATGAGACAAGGAAAAGTGACCAATCAAACAAAGGTGGCAAAACATGGGTTCCCCCCCCCATAGACTAAGGTTTGATAATCCCCCACCCCTTATCCTTTGGAATCACACCCTTTTCATTCAACGTTGCACTGCCGTAGCTGGTTGTGCTTTTAGTTTTAATTGATGTGCGTATTTACATGATGCCAAATTATAATGTGCTAAATGGCACAATAAACCATTTCGGCAACTATCCCCTGTGCCGAAATACACACACAACCAAATCGATGGTGGGGATTTTTCCTTGAGCTCCTCACCACGATTAATTACATTATACACATCATGCAAACGGGGTCAAAACCGGGACATTACATTCCCCTCCCCCTTGGAGTAACACCGTCCTCGGTGTCCCATTACATATATACAATACATATACAGTTTCACATCAAAATTTCAAAATTGCAGATCTGTCGCACGTTAAATCTTCTACTTTGAACACTCAAGACCAAGCCCTTCGGCTTCCATGGACTTCTCCTACTGGTTCCCAGCTTCCAGCTGATCCTGAAGTCTAGGAACTTTGCGGGTATTGCCCTCATCATGTTCTCTCACTAGGCAGTCCCGGCGTAAATGATGTCCTCCGCATCTCCAGCATCTCACTGGCTGCTTCATCATTACCTGCTCAATTTCCTTTGAGTCTTCATGCCTGGACCGTTTCTTATCGGGTCGCTTGGACAATTGTCCCATTGCTGATCCACCTTCCTTTCCTTTGCCAATTGCTCCCAGAAGGCTTTTCACCTCCCTTTGCAAACCAATAGAGTCTTGCAAAATCTGGTGGTTCATTTCACTCTGCCTTTTCTGTATCCTAAGCATCTCCCCAATATTCTCTTGGGTCTTGGCAATCATTTGAAGGAGACTTCCAGCCAAATCCAGCAACTTTTGATCTGCTGCCATAATCAACGTGCACCACCTGGTTTCACTTTTCTCACCTGTGAAATGCACCATTGAAATTCGATCAAACCAAGCATAATATAGGCATCAAAATCAGTTAGTTAATTACCCAATTGGCATGACAGTCCAAGTTCATATTTTTCATGCCTTCCCCAACAGGCACATGAGCTCCTTCATGTCCATTCCTGGGAAGGGAATTAACCATTCCAGCATTCACAAATTTACTTGAGCAAATACACACATTTCATTCTCAAACATACATGCATTTAACAATTCTTTCTTTCATAATGCATAAACACACACACACACACACACACACACACACACACACACACACACACACACACATATATATATATATAATCAAAAGGCAAGAGAGAGCAGTAAGTTTTTTTTTTCCTCTTTGTTTTGTTCCATCCTGGAACCCACATCATCATAGTGGCTTTTCATGCTCTCAGCCTCTTTCACTTCACCGTGAATGCTGGACCAATCCTTCTTGGTCATGACACTTAGTGTCCTTGGTCTATTCGAGACCTCTAAACCATGGAGTCTCTCCACATGGTTTGTATCAATTGCTAGGACTCCCCCGTCTTACTAGCACCTTTTTCATTACCGCTCAACCCGAGTTTTCCAGGATAGTCACCTATCCACATGCACCTCTAGGATGCTCTCATAGTCTTTGCTTCCAGCAATACCTATATCCAAACATTAAATAAATTCACATGCTTAGCTTATTCTCATTAGTTTTCTTCTCTAGAACAAGAGCTTAAAACATCATATCCAAATCATATACACACGTATATTCATAAGCAAAATAATCCAATACTCATCTATATTGTGCATTTCCTCATTCGTCCACAGGATCCTGCTTCGCTTTGTAATCCTTGGGATCGCCTATGGACTCAGATGTTAGGTCAGCATGCCGGCTGCTCCACAACATCAAATAATTAATGTCCAGCCAGTACATAACCATGTCAACTGGGCTTGGAACTTTATCATGACCATTTCCAGGTCTAGGATCTACTATGGATCCTCAGGCATATCACAGCCCATCATATACTTATGTCAACAATGACACATACACTTATACCAACATACACTTATACCAACCATAACCCTTACTCCACAACCCCTCACAACAACCTTTTACCATTTTACCCTTACCTGTCAACACAAGCAACACAAGCAATACAAGCAACTCATCAACGTTATTGCTCTAAAACTGTAGTCACATTCATATCATTTAGTCACATTGGATACTAAATCAAAACATGTTCTGCATATGGAGTTTAATAATTAAACATGCATATTCATAACAAGGGTTACAGAACACTTATCCATTTGCCATCGCAGTATTCCTTTATATCTGTTAGGCACCGTCAAGGAGTTGGGAAAGGCTAAATGCTAAGCTGGTGAGCTCATCGTCGAGCTAGGAATACCTACACCAGAACTAGCCTGACTTCTAAGACACCCACACACAACCAGCATAAGGAATCAGTCCCTTCTCTGCTACACAGTCCCTCAGGCCCTGCATTCCCTTCCAGTGCTACCCCGGGGTTGTGGAGAAGAAAGTCAGCCCTCTAGCTCTGTCTATGTGGTTTCCAACACACCAGGTTTCACAAGCAAAACAAGCCCCCATCCATGCTCCCAACATGGTTCGTATCCACACATGTCTTACCGACATAACACATACCATCTCACTCATGTTATTACCAAACATGCAGTGTAGATGAGACATTTCAAAATGTCTAATGGCTTTTCACCCGAAACCCATTTCCAGGGAAAAACCTTCCCATGATGTTTGGCTCTTGCAGGTCATCACACATGATCTTCCTGCAATGTGTACCCCTGACACATTCATCAAATAGCCAAACAGTCAATCATTACCCGATATTACAATCCCAAATTGACTGTTCCATAACCAAGCAATGACATTAGAAATCAAATTCAATAAGAATTTGCAATTCTATCTACTACAGAAATTGACTTGCTCAATTGTGGGTTTCTTATAAGCAGCATTACTATTCCCATTATAGTTTATGCTTACTATCATAACATGAATACCCACTTACCATGTGTCCCTCCTGACACAATCTCACACAAGCCAACAATGATTAGTAGTCGTTAGCACTTTCTTAAATCCGAAATTCACAGTTCAAATTTAACAACTCATCATGCATGTCAACTACTTTCATAACCATGAGAATTCTTCTCATAAATGGTAGATTCTGGCATTGGTCGGGGTCTTACCTCTCACTGCCATGCTCGAAATAATCTACCTGAAACATGAGGTTCAATCAACCAAACACAATCTTATGCAAGCCAACAATGGCTAGTGGTTGTCAGCAATTTCTCAAATCCAAAATTCACAATTCAAATTTTAACAACCTATTATGCATATCATATGGTAGATTCCGGCATTTGTCAGGATCTTACCTCTCAATTCCGTTCTCGGAATAATCTACCTGAAACATAAGCTTCAAACATCTAAACACAAGCTTACGCAAGCCAGTAGTGACTAATAGTTGTCAGCAATTTCTTGAATTTGAAATTCACAATTCAAATTTAACAAGCTCTTTCACATGGTAGATTCTGGCATTGGTCAGGGTCTTACCTCTCAATGCCATTCTCGAAATAATCTACCTGAAACATGTGCTTCCATCAACCAAACACTTGGTAAGTATGGATGCATATACTATCTCATTGCTATAACCATCACTGGAGCATTTTCAGAATTTATAAAATTCAAATACTTCTAGCTGTTAGTCACATCAATATATACCAAAACTCATTTGCTTCATGCAATCATTATCATACTAACATTTCAAGGTATAGTCATATCATTCATGCAATTAAATGAAATGTTTAGATACTCCTTACTTCATAAGCGTATCATTCATACCACCTTGCTCTTCAATAGAGCATTTCTGGCAGCCAATTGATCATGACTATCCTGCATTCATAACAGCCTTCAAAACAGTTCCAGAATTATCATTAATTCATCATTTCAGCTGTTAGTTATTCATGCTATCACATGCATTCATCTCAATCCATTCATCCCATACATCACAACATTGCACCTACACTAATGCAATCAATCATTCACACCCTCCATAGGCATACATCCAATGCATAACACCAAGATTCATTAAATCTTCTTAATGCATGTCCATTCAACGCTACCTTGCATTGATTCAGGAATACTATGCATTCAACCATACCATGGCCTAACCATGACTACCTCATATAGGATGCATTATTATAATCAATATCATTAACATGTATAGGCATGACACCTTTCTTCCTTCCAATATTCACATGGTATGAGGTCTCTTACCCGGACCAATCCATGGAATTTGTCATAAGCAAACTCTTACCTACATGGGTCTTACTTACACCCTTTCCATGACCAATTTGGTTGGTCCTTGCAGGAGATTGCAGAATTTGCTCACCAACTTTGTTATGGACTCGTTGCCTTATCCCTTCTCCATAGGGTTGCTGGTCTCATTCATCAGCATCAGCAACATATTCATCCGAGTCCATGTCATCGTTGGTTTTGCCACTAATGCCAACATCAAAACAATGATTATCCTTAGTGGTTCAATATGTAAAATTTCCAATATTCTTACTAATCATGCAATATCCTATGCATGCAATACATATCCTCATGTATTTCAAGCATAAACTTAGGAAATGTAGTTGAAATCAGCAAGATAGGGTTTAATGAAAACTTCCCTTTCAAGTCCCTCATCTTCTCATGGAATTCCTTTTCCACACAGCAGCTGGTTGACTTCATAGTCCTTGCTGCCCCTGGGCATGCAATTGTCCATATTTTTTCATTTGATAACAGCAGCCATCATTAGCACTTTGCTGCTTCATGCTCAGATTCCGGTCACTTATCCCGGTTCTTTGCTGGATAAGCTTTCCAACGCCTATTCACATGTGTCATTCCGACCTCGGATGTGAAAACCACACCACTTCCAAGAATGAAGACTTTCACTAATCTCGGCACTTTCATTACACTACTGCAAAGTAGAATTTTCACATTCTTCCAATGATTTCAGAGCCATTTTGGCAGCTGCATTTTCGGCATCCCTCTGATTCGCACTCTTGCCCAAAACACAGGATTTTCCTTCTCACAAGAACGACTGTCTCAAGGGATGACGGGGGTCAAGGGGGCTTCCCTCGTTTTTTTTGTTTTTTTTTGTTTTTGTAAAACTATGATTTTCGCACAATCTGGCGCATTAGCTCGCTGCCATTTTTCTCTTTTTCATCCCTAAAATTCACTGAAAAATAGCCACAGAATCGGCTCTCAGGACCCTTATCCCGTCCGCTGAATCGACTCTCAAACCAATCTCGCAGCCGCAGAATCAGCTCCCGGAAGCTCCAAACCTTCTGCAACGTCGGCTCCTCGGAAGCTCCAACCTTCCGCAAATCTGCTCCCGGAATGCTTTCTCTTCCGATTTGCAAACTTATTTTTGACTGTCATCGACGTCGGCTGTCGGATGTCTTTGGCTTCCACAACGGCGGACGTCGGACCAATTTCCCTTCCGATTTAGCACTTACGTCTGACGTCGGTGGACTTTCACATCGGATGCTTTGGTGATTTCACTTCCGCAACGGCGGACAGGAGATCACTCCCGCTTCCGATTTCCCAACACTTAGACAAATTTTCAAAAATTTGTCTTTCTTCGACTGCGTCGGCTATCGGCAGTCTTTCTGATCGGCTGGCAAATGCCTTCAGCTTCTGCAACGTCGGCTGTCAAAACGATTCCTCTTCCAATTTGCCGCTTTTTTTTACTTAGGGATTTCCATGATTTTCTTCCCAGTTGGAAGACTTAACCGTTTGGGCTTCCGCAACGGCGAACGCCCACTTCGCCAGCTCTTCCGATTTGGCACTTAGAACCACTTGACAGTCGGACGTCGGTAGACTCTCGTAACGTCGGGCATCGGACCACTCTCCCTTCCAATTTCTCCAACACTTAGCCAAATTTTAAATCTTTCTGCGGCATCGACGATCAGACGGATTTTGAGTCGGATGCGGAATCGCTTCGCCGTCCGCAACGGCGGATGGGAGACTTCACCAATCCTTCCGCAACAATGGAAGTTAACTTTTCCAGTCCTTCCGCAACGGAGGAATTCCACTTCCTCCAATGATCCGATCGCTCAACACTTAGACCGTTTTTCTGAGTTCGTCTGCTCACTGCTGTTCTTCTGGACATAGAGGGTAGTTCTGCCCTCTATCAGCGGCTCTTTCTTGGCCCATAGAGGCCCCATTGCTGTAACCTAGAGCTCTGATACCACTCTGTCACGTCCCCATCCCTCAGACCGGCGAGGAGGATGCGACGAACATCAAACACAGGGGCAAATACCCCCATGAACATGAACAGAAGTCATCCATGCTGAAATTAAGGCTTAAACAACAGGGATAATTCCTCATACAAGGATGCACGATCCTTCAAACAATCAACAGAAGCAAACATAGACATTCTAGCATTTAACATCAATATAAATCACAGAGACGAAGTAACGGCAGCACTCATCTTTCAATGAAGAACTCACCCGCAACCAGCTACGTCGCTGCAACGTTCCACCCAACCATAGGCCAGTGTGCTCATCAATCTCTCAGCACGCTGCCACCCCCGAGCTGGGCATGATTCCTCCAGAATAAGGGTTAATTGTAGGCTTGCACATAGCGAAGGGGACACAAAACAGCCAAACCAAATACCGCTGGGTTTAACAGGCCTTCAACAAGCAGCCAAGCCAGTGCCATCCAAGGGACAACCACTGCATACCAGTAGCCAAACAACCCTTCACAGCCCTGTGAAGAAGGAAAAACAACCAGGAAAAGATCCCAATCCAAGGGTGAGACACAGCTCAAATCCAACCACACTGCTGAGTTGTTCTTGGCCCTCACGTGGCCAAAACAACTCAGCCACAGCACCCAAAAGATGATTGCATCCACAGCAACCAAAACCAAGGAAATTCAGCAACCCAAACTCACAATGAGTGATGGAAACCAATCATAGACCACGAAGGTTAGTAAACAGCATTCCCAGCATAACCATGGAAACTCAACGCAAACCCCAGCAGAAAACGGCTCACCATGAATACACAGTGGTCCAAAATGAAATTGGACACCAAAACCAACAAAACACAGGGAAGACAACCGCCCCAAAACAAAAACAGTGAGCACGGCTCTCTCATGGAAAAAATCAACCTCAACGGTCTGTGCATGAGGAAAATATTGCACCCAACAACAAAATACACGGGGAAAACATACCTGATTTCTGCGTGAGGATTCCAGCCTGCGCGTGAGGGGAAACAGCCTCACCTCTGCGCGCAAATCAACAGGCCATCGGGAGAATGAACAGACCTCTGCGTGAGGAGATGAACAAACCTCTGCTCCTTGTGAGGAGATGAACAGACAGACGAGAATGGAGTCGTGGGTGGAGTGTGGGTGTGGGTATGGGACTGACAGCCCTGCCACCCCACTCCCAAAGGCAATAACTGCCCTCAACCACTCAGGCATAACTCCTCAACCACCAGCTGAAGCATTAAATTGGTTGACAAGGTTGGATGAGACAAGGAAAAGTGACCAATCAAACAAAGGTGGCAAAACATGGGTTCCCCCCCCATAGACTAAGGTTTGACAATCCCCCACCCCTTATCCTTTGGAATCACGCCCTTTTCATTCAACGTTGGACTGTCGTAGCTGGTTGTGCTTTTAGTTTTAATTGATGTGCGTATTTACATGATGCCGAATTATAATGTGCTAAATGGCACAATAAACCATTTCAACAACTATCCCCTTTGCCGAAATACACACACAACCAAATCGATGGTGGGGCTTTTGCCTTGAGCTCCTCACCACGATTAATTACATTATACACATCATGCAAACGGGGTCAAAACCGGGACATTACACAAGAATACAAATCATTTGTAACCAACATTATTACCTTCACAACCGATACCTAACCCTAATAATAAAACAACTCAATATTTTAACAATATTGAGTTGCAAACTCTTCCATCCTACCTTGTTTTGACTGTACCTATACATGAGATTCAATTACGGTCTGGAAGAGTTGTTAATGATAAACCCAGAACATCAGTCCTCATTCGTAAGGAAAATGAAGAAGAAGAAGATTCAAATGAACGCGTGAATGATTCCATCTTGGAGGATGTGAACATTCCAAAAGTTCCAGTACCTACCCATCCTCTGCAAGAACCTATTCAGGAACAAAGAATTCCTCCATTTCCAGCAAGACTAGTAATAGAAAAACCCGTAGTTCATTCCGAGTATGATATCTTGAATAAATTAAAGCATATCTGTATCAAAATACCGTTATTAAAAGCTATTAAAGATATACCAATTTATAGTAAGGTAATAAAGGAATTAAGCATTAAAAGCTAGGGAAGAAACAAAAAGACCCCCTTACAATTCATGTCATAGGAGAGATGTCTGAATATATGTCAGATCAGTCCCGAATTGCAAAATATACAAATCCAGGAGCCCCAGTAGTGACTGTAATTATAAATAATACCTCCATAGATAACACATTAATTGATTTAGGATAAACCATCAATATGATGAACACCGCAGTTTTAGAAGTTTTACAATTGGGACAATTTCTTCGACCTACCCCTTCCATCTTGGAACTAGCAGACCGTACTATAGTAAATCCTGTTGGAGTCCTGGACGACATTATTGTATCAGTAGCTTCATGGGAATACCCCGTCGACTTTATGGTCATAGAATCAAAGGATCCTTCTAAAGGACACCCTATTATCTTGGGAATACCATGGTTAGTTCCTACCAATGCTTTTATAGGATGTAGGGTTGGGGAGATGACCATTTCCAATGGGTTGTCTACCCAAAGACTTATTTTATATCCCCCAACACAACCAGTAACTGAAAATTCATGGTGGTTAAATTGTTCCTTTGGGGATGAATATTTTGATGACCTTTCCTTTCCTAGTGATTTATCCTGGGCATTGTAGGAGCAGACTACTGAGAATGTATTGAATCAGTTTATTTCCTCCACCACTAGTATATATTTTCCTCAGTCATTTGCTAAATTTGATCAAATATTTGGAGATGAGTTTCAGGAAAATATGGCTCTCTCAATGTTTACAAAAACACCTTGTGTCTTCATAATCGAAGAGCATATGGGACCTTTCACCATACCTTGTGAAGTCGGCCCTGAAAAATTTCTGCACATAAATGCAGGGTTAAGTGAAGATCAACAAGCTCAACTACTTAAGGTTTTTAAAAAAACAAGCTGGAGCATTCGCATGGGAATACACTGATATGAAGGGTATACACTCTGATACTTGTATTCACCACATTTGTCTGGATCCAAATATACCACCTGTAAGACAGCCTCAGAGGACGATCAATCCTACTTTGAAGGATATAGTAAAAGAAGAATTACAAAAACTCCGTACTGTCGGTTTCATCTATCCTATTTCTGATAGCAAATGGGTGTCTCCTCTAGTGGTAGTTCCAAATAAAGTTACAGGGAAATGGCGTATTTTTGTTGATTTTAGGGAACTGAACAAAGCCACTCTTAAAGCTGACTACTTTCCTTTGCCCTTTATGACCAAGTATTAGATACCTTGTTAGGTAAGCAGTATTTCTCCTTTCTTGATGGATATAGTGAATACAATCAGATCCCAATAGCACCTGAAGATCAGGATAAGACCACTTTTACATGTCCTTGGGGGACATTTGCTTATCGAGTTTGGCCATTTGGCTTATGTAATGTACCTGCTACTTTTGAGCGAGCAGTCTTAGGCACCTTTTCTGATCTTATACATGACTATGTTGAGGTATACATGGATGCTTTTATAGCCTATGGTAATATTTTCCAAGAAGCTCTTGACAACCTCAAGAAAGTTTTGATTTGATGTCAAGAGACAAACTTAGCTCTTAGTCATGAAAAGTGTAAAATGTTACTGACAAAAGGTATAGTTTTAGGACACCATATTTCTTCTCAAGGAATTAAGATAGACCCTGCTAAGATCAAAGTAATAGTTGGCCTTCCCTCTCCAAAAACCCAAAAGGAGGTGAGAAGCTTTCTAGGTCATGCAGGCTATTATCGCCATTTTATTGAAAACTTTACAAAGATAGCTGCACCAATGTTTGAATTGCTCATAAAATATGTAGAATTCCAATGGACATAATCTTGTCAAAATGCTTTTGAGATTTTAAAAACTAAACTATTAGTAGCACCAATACTTAAGCGCCCTGACTGGACCCTTCCCTTTCATATATCTACTGAAGCTTCCGATACAGCCATAGGAGGAGTCCTAGGCCAAAAAGAAGGACAATTACCTTATGTAATTTATTTTATTAGCAAAAATCTTTCTCCTGCCGAACTAAATTATACCGTTACTGAAAAAAAAAAATTTGGCAGTAGTCTATTCTATTAATAAATTCCGCCAATTATTACAGGGTACAATTTTTTTGTGCACACCCATCACTCTACCATTAGATTCTTAATGAATAAACCGATCACCAATGGTAGAGTTACCCGGTGGCTTCTCCTATTACAAGAATTTAATATTACCGTCATTGATCGATCTGGTAAAGAAAACTTAGTAGCGTATTTTCTTTCTCGTATACAACACAATAGTGATACTAAACCTATTGATGATACTTTTATTGACGAACATCTGTTTGTTGTATCTGTTCAAACCCCCTAGTTTGTTGATATTAAAAAATATCTAGCAACTGGAAAAGTACCACACCATTTGGCTCCATACGAGAAACACCGCATAATAGTACAAAGCTCTAACTATTTTTGGGTTGATAATGACCTATTTTGCACTGGCCCGGATCTTATTATTAGAAGATGTGTGTGGGAGGATGAAATGATAGACATCCTTCGAGCATGATATGATGGACCATGTGGATGACACTTTTCCGATAAATGGACAACATACAAAGTACTGCACTCTGGTTATTACTGGACAAGCATTTTTAAGGATGCTGCCAAGTACATTAAAGGATGTGATAGTTGTAAAAGAATGGGTAAACCCAGGATATCAGATCAAATTCCTTTACAACCTTAGGTCATGATTGAGCCTTTTAAAAAATGGGCTCTTGATTTTGTAGGACCAATCTCTCCCATGTCTCATAAAAATAAATATATATTGGTTTGCACAGATTATGTTACCAAATGGGTAGAAGCTAAAGGTTTGTTTAGGGCTACAGAGAAATCTGTAGTAGAATTCATATATGAAGAAATATTTACCCGATTTGGTGTACCCAGAGAAATTGTCACAAAACAAGGTACTCAATTCACTTCCAAATTAATGCAAGATCTCACTACGAAGTATGGTATCCGACATTGCAAGTCTTCACCTTACCATCGTCAGGCTAATGGCTAGGTAGAATCAACCAATAAAGTATTAGAAGCTATTTTAACCAAGACCATTCACTTACATCATAAGGATTGGGTGAATAGACTTCCATAGGCTTTATGGGACTATAGGATAACATGGAGAAATACTACTGGACATACCCCCTATGAGTTAGTATATGGAAAATAAGTCCTTTTACCTATTGAATTTCAAGTTAAAACCTTTCGTATGACATCATAGTTAGGTATGGATTTGGATGAAGCACAGAAACAATGAATCCTATATATTAATGAATTAGATGAAATTAGACATGATGCACTCCAAAGAACCATGCTAATACAGAATAAACGGAAGCAATGGCATGATAAATTTATCAAGCAAAAGCAATTTAATGCTGAAGATTGGGCATTAAGGAAAATTAACTACATGTTGGTTGGGCCCTTATGAAGTAGTTACAGCTTTTGACAATGGATCAGTAAAAATTAAAACAATTGACGGCTCAGAAGTTTCCTTTATAGTGAATGGACATAGACTTAGGCTTTACCACCAACCAACATCTAGATAGGATTTCGTACAAAATGTTTTACAACATAGAAAAATGGAATTGATTGAAGAGGAAGTCATTCCTCCTCCTCCTGATCCGTCAAATCATTTTGGGTTATCATCACTTGTATATATGCAGGTATGTTTTTTCTTCTATGAATAAATAAGAGTCACTTCTGATAAAAATAAATTAGATGTGACTCCTTTGCTTTCTATGTTTTTATGAATAAATTGAATCATCTCACAAGTGGTTTTGCAGTTTGATCATGGATACTTTATCTCTATAAGCAACTCATGAAGTATTATCTGGAAAAGGTAATTACACTCGTAAGGTATCTTAACTTTTATTAATTTGCAGTTTGTAGTGACTATTAAGGATAACTCCTTGCATATCATTCTTAACCACTCCTTTTATGATTCAGATAGTTTCTGATATTTTGATTCAGACATGTATATTTCTGATTTGTTATTTCGAACAGTGCTTGATAAGACCTATTTTCATTACCATTCATCTTGTGCCTATGGATTACTAGTTCATCCTATACTTGTTATCAAAACTTGTCTCTCAAATATATCTTTGTGATAACTCAAGAGCAGGTGGAATTTTTACCTGTGGGGAACATTACTTATCTCTTCTGAAAAAGATGGATTCTAAGGTCAAAGAACAACTTTAAGTTATTCTCTTTTGACGTGATTTATGATTAAGGCCAGTATGAAAATTTATTTGTAAGTTTATTCTGTAAAATTGAATTATGTGTTTTTAGCAGGGCTTAACACGCTCTAGTACCAATCGGCTTCCATATATTTAATATCATTATACAAGGTAAACCCATTGGGGTACTGAACAGGCCTGCTAGCAGTGGGTCAATGATGTGAAACAAATTAAAACCAGGAAGCTCGATAAATGCAATTAAACCCGCCGGGGTACTAAACAGGCTCGCTGGCAGTGGGACTATACTTGCATGGTACCAAGATAAACCCATTGGGGTACTCAACATGCTTGCTGGTAGCAAGGAAATATCGGGTAAAGCAGTCTGGTTAATGCACTACTATGCACATGATTCGTAAAATAATGATCATATATAGGAAATTTTTCAAAAAATTAGAAATAAAATGCTAAGGCCCATTATCTTTACTGTCACTTGCGAATCGCTGTAAGTTGGGCTTGGACCTGGCCATCTAATTCAATCAATACCTAGGATATTATTATCCTAGAAATGGGACCCATAGTTACATCTCTCACACACTCCAGGGTAAACTCAAAGTATTTTATGATGACAAGATATATTTACAATGAGGCATATATTCCTAGCTTTTCCTATGGCATTCTTTCGATTATATTATTGTCTCTTTATATGGTCTTTCTAAACATTGCTATTTTTCATAAATATGCATATCTGAATCACTTTCCTTTACTAGTCAATTTTTCTTTTCTTTATAAAACAATAACAACATACTCACACTTTTTATTATCTGAAATAAACTATTCTTCTTCTTTACATGAGGACATGCCATATCATTGGTTTGGGGGAGGATTAGGAAGATTCGAAACAAAATATCTGTCTGCTTTTATCTTTTTTTCTTATCTCTAACAAATGTTAAATTGTTTTCAGGTTATAGCATGAAGCATGTTTTTTACAAGAAAACAAATCAATCAATCAATATTAAGGATTTGATGGAAGACTTTACGAAGGATCTGAATAATGGTTCAGATGATGGTCTGAATGAGATATTGTGGTATTATAGCATCAATGATTAAAATTTGTCAACCAAATTTTGTTTTTGAACATCGTTTTATTTTTGTATGGATGCTTTGACCTTAAAATTTCTTTTGTTATCATTTTACTGTTAGCATCTTTTTATTTAAATACACATGAAAACTATTTTTCTTGTTAACTAAGAATGTTATTTATGCATTTGTGATATATGTTCAAGTTGTCCAAAGTATTACTTTGGACATCGTTGAACTAATTATAAACTTTATAAATTTATTTATCAAACACATATACTTGTTAAATGGCACACATCTTGAATTTTGCTATAATAGCATGGTCTCCTAAGAAATCCAAATCTTTTACTATTCCATCATTTTTTTTCTTACTTCTATTTTCTTACACCTTCTATCTTATAAATCTTATATCATAACTATTGAACAAATGTTGAAATATTTTTTTTGAACGTGACAAGCTATTAAAATAAGACTGGTCAAAATATTTTCTATTTTGACATAAAATAAATATTATTTTATAAGATTAAAAGTTTAAATTATTCTTTCATTTGTCAAGTAGAAGGCAGTTACTAGCGCAACTTTGCCTTCTTCCTTAATCATTTTCTTTTTGCTCAGTGGGACCTGGCATTTCTCTAGTTTGGGGGAATGTTGAGCCTCATTTTATTATCATTTTTGGAAATTAAATAACACATTTAATTTTATTATCTTTAGTATATTTTATGTCATGTAGATTGTTATTTCCGCACAAGGTAAGAAAAAATTTGATGTTATTACAACTTTGGTTATTAATATCATTTTTATGATTTTATTAACTCAAAATTATATTATTCAAAAGCATATTTAATGTATTATTTGATATGTATATTCGTTTGCATATTTTATAGTTCGTTTGGGCAAATTAACACCAAAATGCATTCAGCCTTTCTTTCACACAATATGTCCATCTTGGCGTTCAGCTCGTCATTGCGTCGTCGCGCAAAATTCACTGGTGGTTTGCCATGTTTTCCCTAGATCACCACCCATCATATATCCAGCTCACAGCTCTGTGTTTCGCTTAGCTTGTCGTTCAGCTTGCCCATCAGCCTATGTGCTGTGCATAATCGGTTTTGGGCATTTAAACATGAAACAACCTACAACTGAACTGATCATCCACGTGTCTGGGTAATAAATCCATGTTCTAGATAGCACACAATCTTGCAATCTCCTTCTCTCACCACCACATAAACCATCTCTATGTTGGACCGATGCATTTAACTCATGCTCTAGAAGGATCCGCACCTAACTACTCACTATCCATGTGATTCAAAGGGATAGAATGGCCTGCGTACTAGAAGATAGACTATGTCATTGCCCTCGCTCTCCACCACACCACCAGTCCACACGCTAGCGCTGATGAGGGACCTGCATTCTAGAAACCTGCTGCTATGTACAATGCATGCGTTCAACACCATCCCATAAACCATGCTAAGGAAGGGATTGACGCCACGCTAAAGGAGGAATATCATGCCACAGAGGTCACGCTCGCGCTGAAGAAGGAAGACATCCATGCGTTGCTTGCTAAAATCAATTATGTGCCTTTAAAGATTGACTAAAATTAGAGAGCAGTCGACCTTTGAGGGTCTAATTTCTCATCTCTCATGTAAACTATATATATCAATATTTTAATAAAGAGCAGAGTTAGTCAGGAGAGTTAGAGAAGTATTTTGTTAAGCAGTTCATAGTTTTCATAAACACTGTAATTTTGTTTCTGAATTTGAATAAAGAGCTGTATGCATTGCTATTGAAGATTGTGTTTGAGTAGGAGTTAGCAGACATCACCCCTGATTGTTGAGAGGTCCCCTCATCAACCAGAGGTTTATTTCTTTGTTTAATTCAGTTCTTTCTTTTCTGTTTTAGCTATTTTAGTTTAATTTCCAGTTTGTTTTCATTAGATAACAGTAAATGCTATTTTATTTTCTGTATTGCATTAGCTTAGTTTTATTTAAGAAGTTAAACAAGTAGATGTGCGCATAGCTTTGCTTTCAGTCATTTGTTTCCAATCATTTGTTTTCAGTTATTTGCTTTCAGTTATTTTCTTTATAGTCATTTCATTCCAGTCTTGCTTTCAGTCTTTATTTCCAAACATATAGAATAGTTTGCTTCCATTTGAATTTAGTCTTGTTTATTTATTTCCCGTTATGAATTTGTTTATATGAAATAGTTTGCTTTCATTTAGATTCAGTTCTGTTTATTTATTTCCTACCATGAACTTGCTTAAGTTAATTTCTAGTCTGTTTAAATTAATTTCTAGCTTACCAATTAGTTTAATATGTAATGCTTTCTTTTTGTTTAAGAGTTGGTTTGAAGTTAATTTGCTAATTAAATAGGTTTGTTTATTGATTTCATGCATTAGGTTTAGATATGCATAACTTAAGCTGAAGAATTAGTTCATTTAGGTTAGTTTTTACCATTTTCAACTGTACGAACTGCCATTTGGACCGTTTGTCTAGTCTGTCATTCAACCACCCCTTACAGACCTACTGTTCAGTTTGTCATTTAACCCTCGGTTCTGTTTTTAGTGTTTTTAATGTATTTTAAGATTGTTTCTAGTTTTTTTTGTCAATATTTGGATTATGTTTGTAGTTGGTATTTTTATTTAATCATTACAATTAAAGTTTGACTGTTTTAGGTTATATTGATTAAGGTTTTATTATTTTTCTTTTCTTTTCTTTTCACCTTAAATTAAATATGGATTAAGTTGTTCTTATTTCTTGAATATTAAACACTGATTTTGTTTTACTATTATTTTACGTCATGGTTATATTTGTTTGCATATAGAGTTTAGGGTTAGATGTATTATTTTTATGAGGAACTTAGATTATTTGTAATGATAGGAATCATTCTTGTTTTTAGTATGTATTTATTGAAGAATAGATTGTAAATATATTTATTAAGTTTTCTGCTTGCTTATGTTTGTTATCTTTATTAAGTTTTCTGCTTGCTTCTTTCAAAGTTTTATTTATTAAGTTTTCTACTCGCTTTTTCAGTTTTCTATTTTTTGTAATATAAGTTGTCTTTTTACCCCAGCCTTCCACTTAAGGAGTAGTTAGTTGGTTATTTGTCAGTTCAGTCATTATAAATTCCTTTTATGTATGAGTTAGTGACTGAAGTTATAAGTATTCTTGTTTACATATTTCTTTTCGTAGCTGTTTAAAATTTGATACTCCAGTTCAATCCAATTATTTAGATAGTCTTAGGAGTTTGACTCGGGTTTTCATTTTGAAAGATATTTCGATCTTTTGTTTGTTAAAATATCTCCACGAGACCCTAGGAGCCTTTTTACATTTGCATATATTTTGTATCAACTCCAAGCTTACCAACCCTAGTCAATAATTAAATATTAGGTGTATTTAAGATAGTAGAACACACCCGAACAATCACCTTCGTTATGATTTTGAAGATAACATTTGTAACACCTCGGTTCTGAACCCGTTTGCATTAAAATGTATATGATGTATATATTGTAATTAATCAAGGTGTGGAGCTAAAGGAAAAATCCCCACCATCAAATTAATGTTTTATGTTTCGGCGATTAAAATCATTATCGATGGTATATTGTGCTATTTGTCACATTATAATTTTTGGCATCATGTAAATATGCATTTTAATTAAAATACCCACAACCAGTTATGTCTATGCAGCATTAAAAGAGATGGGGGCATGATTTTCCTAAGGAATAGAAAGGAAAATTATTTAAACCTTTGGACCAATGGGGGAAAGCCAAATGTCAAAGGGAAAACCCATCAAACCCTCAAATATCCAGTTTGTCTTTTTCCCCAATCATTAAATTCTACCAGAATGTGGTTGAGTTAGTTATTGCATGGGGATGGGAAGAGTATGGACAAGAAATTCGAATTTGGGTAAAACCCATTTTGGGGGAAAATCAATTTTGACTTTTGGGGCAAGAAAACACCCAAAATGCATGCCCATTTGGACATACATCCACGTTCTTCATTTTTTCCTCATGCAGGGAAGCTTGGGAGCTATTTAATTCCATGATTTTTCTTGATGTATGTTTCGCATTCACGAATTGGAGCTCTTGGGAATTTTCACCATCATCATTCACCCACATTGAGGTTCCCTCAAGCGGCTAGGAATTTTGAGTGTGAAATCCATGATTTTGGATTTGCTGTGTATTTCTTTCTCATGTGGGAAGTCGTTCTTCATTTTCTGGAGGCTGAGAATTTCATTTTTGTGTTGTTCTTGTGGTTGGGTTTCTTCCCCAACGATTTCTGTTGCATTTCCCCAATGTTTTCCAAGCTGAGAATTGTTTTTGTGGTTCCCAACGATTTAGAGGAGAGACCACATCCTCTTAGGTGTTGCTGTTGATTTCATTTTTTGGCCATGTTAGGGCCAAAACGTCCCTGAGAAATCAATTTGCTACTAGTGGGTTGTTCTTACCCTCCTTGGCAATTAATATTTTGGCTAAATTGTTTTCCTCAACCAGAAATTGTGTATATTGCTGGGTATGCAATTGGTATTTGGAATGTATAGGAGTGGAAAGGAGTATGCTTGACAAACCTAGTGTTTTGCAGGAGCCTCATAGACAGAGCTAGAGGGATGGCTCACTTCTCTACACCCTTTGAATAGCAGTGGAAGGGAATTCATGGCATGAGGAACTGTGCAACAGAGAAGGGAATAATTCCTTGTGTTGGGTGTGTGTGGATGTCTTAGAAGTCAAGCTATTTCTAGTGTAGGCATCCTTATCTCTTAAGTGAGCCCACTAGCTTAGCAGACAATGCTTCCATCTCCATATAACTTGATAAACCCAACTTGTTGGCTTGTGTTAGATTTTTATCATTTAAACAATATGATCTTAGGATCTTATCTGAGAGAATAACATGCACATCAATAATCACAAGAGACAAGAGACACAAAGAATTTTCCTTGGGGAAACCATAAAGGAGAAAACCCCATAACTTCCTCAAAGATAGAATGAGCACCAATGGCAGCAGTAAAACCCAAAGATAGAAAAGATGATCTCCACAGTTTTTCTCTCTCTCTCACTTGAGAGAACTTCTCCTCTCTCACTCATGCGCCCCAGTGAGTGAGTGTGTGTGTGTAGAAATGAGGAGAGCCTAACTTCTATTTATATTCTTCTGTTCACTTTATTTCCACTCCAACATGTCGGCCTCACTTAACAATTATTTTCTGGAGGCTAAGAATTTACATGAAATGTTTACATTATCGGAATCTCTCGATAGGAACATCAGGGTATGACATGACTCAATTACATTACAGATACTTCCCAGAATAAACATCGGGGTACAATACATAAAATATACAAGTGAATACATTTCGAAGTTACAAATACATCAACACTCCCTCTTAACTAGGAAGGTATTCTCTTGACACAATACATCAACACAAGTCTTCTTCTTTGGATCATCATCAAAACTGGATCATCACCAAAACTGGATCATCATCAAAGCTGGATCATCACTGGATCATCATCAAAGCTAGATCATCACTAGATCATCATCATCACTGCTATCTCAAAAAACTGGTGCTATCTCTCAATTATTCTTGTCATAGGAAGTTCTACAGAGCCAGACCTTTTTCATGCTGGTTGTAGGCCTAGCCTCCATGTAGGTCTTCTTTAGCGCTTATATCTGACCCTTAGTCAGAACGGACCACCTAGCACTTACATCTAACCATGTGAGGAACACATCCATCATACATGTTAGAAAAGCATGCCCAACACTCACATCTGACCATGGGAGGAACACATCCTGAATCCATGTCAGAAAGGCCCAGCACTCACATCTGACCATGAGAGGAACCAATCCAGCATTCATGTCAGAAATTCTCTGCACTTACATCTGACCATGCAAGGAACCAATCCAACATACATGTCGAAAGGGATCTACACTTACATCCGACCATGAGTGGAACCAATCCAGCATACATGTTGAAAGGGCTCTGCACTTACATCTGGCCATGCGAGGAACCAATCCAATGTTGAAAGGATCTGCACTTACATTTGTCCATCTGAGGAACCAATCCATCATACATGTCAGAAAGGCTCTGCACTTACATATGACCATGCGAGGAACCAATCCAGCATACATGTCAGAAGGGATCTCGGACTCATCACTTCCCTTTGGAGGGAACCTCGATCTAGAGAACACCAAGCTTCTCCCTGAAGTACTCAAACTTCACTCTGGCCATTTCTAGCATAGAATCACATCAGTGCTGATTATGTCCAAGGATAACCTGCGAGATTCACTAGGATTGACTACATCCAAGGACAACCTACAAGACTGATTACGTCTAAGCAACCTACGAGCTTCACCAAGATTTATGCTTAGACAACTTGTCTCACCGGCTATTCTAGAACTCCCTCTTTGGAGAGATCTCAATCTGGATCACATACTAGAGCTTCACTGCTCCTCTCTCAGGTTTACTCAGTGCCATGCAAGACTCCACCCTTCCAAACCAAGAGATCACATCAAATCCTATACTAAAGCAGCACCCCGAAGTTCTCTTCCTATCAATGGAACTGCCTGCCCAATCTGAATCAACATAACCCTCCAGGTTAATCTTCTGATTCACCTCATACTTGAGCCCATAATCAACTGTACCCTTCAAGTACCTCACTGCATGCTTTGCAACCATCAGGTGAACATGTCTCAATATGTTCACAACAAAGCAAATATGTGGTCTCATATCCGTTAGGTACATCAATGAACCAATCATCTGATGATACATCGTAGCATCAACCAACTCTGATGAAGCAACACTCAATAGCTTCAGGTTCAATGCCATAGGTGTGGTCATGGACTTACAGTCCATCATCCTAAACCTCTTCAGGATCTCTACTGCATACTTCCCTTGTCCCGGTTATATTCCATCTTCATTCTACCACACCCCCATGCCTAGAAAGTAGTGCATCATATCCAATTCCTTCATTTCAAACTCAACATCAAGTCTCCTTCTTGCAAATTTAATGAGTTCCTCTTTTATGTTAGGAAAAAATTCATCGACATATAAAAGGAGCATCAATGGTCTTCTGTCTTCAACCTTGAGGTAAACGTTGGAATTTGCTTTACTCTCAATAAATCCTAGAGTCATCAGTAAGCTATCCATTTGTTGTACCATGTCGAACCTTAGGATATTCTATAGTCACTCCCTCTGAAGTGGAGCACCATTCTCCCTTTATCTTTCGTACTCTATGCATTGAAACATTCTGTACTAGAGTGACAAGTAGCTTCCTCTGCTACTAATATTCTATGTATCCATCTAGGGTCACTGGATACCAAGATCCTCTATCATGAAAACGTTTTTCTCACATCCATCTGTGAGATTGTCATCCTCTATAGGATTTCATCTTCAACCTTGTAGCAAAGGTTAAGATATTCATCACTCTAGGTGATCTTCAAGATCCTCATGTATGTGTTATCCCATGGGTGTCTTTTGAGCTCGTACAAGGCCTTCTTTCATTTGCACACATGATTCTTCCTATCATCTATCTTAACTTCTAGTGGCTGCAAATGTCTCTTCGTAGTCTATGCCTTCTTTCCATGAGAAACCTCATGCTACGAATCTTTCCTTGTATATGGAATACATTAAGGACTTCCCTTCAGGTCTCAATACTGCATCCTAGACATCATTCTTCTTGAACTGGTATTCTCTTTCCCTTTATTCTTGGCTACTTCTTCATAGCTGGAAGGCTCTGCATCAATGATGTCACTAAAAAATGTCACATAACTAGAGTGTCTATGCGACCTCTTTCTTTCTTTGGAAAGTATCATCATATTATTCTTCATCTTGGATTCTTTCTTGAACTGTTTTCACTTGTTCTTCGGAACAAGTTTCATCCTTGTTTTCTTGTAGGTGATTGTACGTGATCTTTCCTACAAGTCAAATGCATTTGTATGGTTAGAAACATTTCATAAGGAATATTCATAATGGAAAATTCTTATGCATAAATATATGATCATGCAACTATTTTAGCCAATACAACATTCATCCATATCTCATGGAAACTTTTCTAGATGCCTTCCGTCTCTACCAGGACAACATTGAGATTGTGCACTAATCCAATATGTCCGCAAAGAGGTTTCATTCTAGAAAAGTAGCAATGGAGAATTTTATACCACCATAAGCTACTTACCCATCACATGCATATTAGTAGTATACTATCATTAATGCAAACATTCTATCATGCATAATACATCAAATGAATATAAACAAATGCATAACAAAACAATATCATGAAATGACAATTGAATACTTATCTTTATTTGTTTCATGGGTAGACTTCTTCTTGAGCCTTAAATTTCATCATCTTCTTCATTCATAATAGCATCGTTTCATATCCAAATGCTCAATATGGATAAGAGGTTCTTCAAGAATTGAGTTCTTCATATTACTCATTGCTTGATGGATCTTCTTTGAATCGTGAGATTTTGATCTTCAGTTGCTCCCATCTTCTTTTCTCTTATTAGGAGTCAAGCTTCTTCTTATATGATGAAAGTAATCACTTCCTTCTGGCACACATTCCTCGAATGAATGAATCTCATGAACCTGGGAGGCCATTCAAGGTGGTTATCACAACTTCTGCATTTTCTACTTATTCATCCACTGCTTCAAGTTGTTTTTTGATCTGAGAGACCCTTGTAAAGTATGACTGTATGGTCTCTGCATTCTGGATCTTCACATTCTTCAACTGGTTTCTTAAATTCATCTTTCGATTTATGTTCTCCCTTCAAATAGCTTGTTCAAGGAATCAAACATCTCTTTAGGTGTCTTTAGGGAAGACACTTGTGGTATAAGGTGATCCATGATTGAATTAGAAATGATCTTCTTGGCCTTGACCAATTTCTTCTTGTGTAAGGCTTTTAGCCTCGTCTCCCTTTGGAACTAGAACCTTTCCACTTATGTAGGTGTCCAATTCATTTTCTTAAAGAACTAGTGAGATCCTATACTTCCATGCTTGGAATTTGTCAGCCTCACCAATATTGTCATTAAGATGGTGTGATTAGTCATTTTTAAATGAGAACATCAACTGTAAATAGCAAAAGGTTAGATCTTATCGATTTGAGGTGTTTGTTCTGGTTCCGAAGCTGGCTGATCTAGGGTTTGTCATAGAAAACCTAATTTTCAAAACTTGGAATCTTTCAGATCTGATTGGATATAAATATAGACCTATTCAAGGAGATCTTTCCAATGTACTCCTTTTCTGAAAATAGTGGAGGGAAGCTCCCGGAACAGGAAGCCCTAGTTTACCAATTTCTTCTGCAGAAATGCTTGATACTGTTTCTGCATTATATCCACAATTACTGATCCTATGTGTCTAAATTTTTTTAATAAAGTATACTCTTTTGTCCTTGTTCCAACACCACAGGTTTCATCAGAATTGGTTTCACCAATTGGGACTTATGAGCATTTTCCCAAGGTGACCTGTTTCAGGACTATTCAGCATAGCGAAGTTGTACAGACTTCCACGTGTTAGTATTTCATATTAGGGGTCTAAAACATTTACCACAGACATTAAATTCCATGCCCTTTCTGGAACATCTTGATAAATTTCATTTGGACCTTCTTATCCATAGATATAGCAATTCTCCCTAGGTGTCCTGTTTGGGGAGGAATCTTGGGAGAGGCTAGAACCCTAAATGGGAGGAATAATATATCCTAGAATATAGTGAATCTGAGGCTGAAACTTGGAAACAATGTACATCAATAATTTATCTTTGACTTGTGAAAGTTTCACCACCTGATCCTTCTCCAATATCGAGACACAATGAATATACTAAAACTTATCAGTTTCAGTATTTTAGGGTTTTTCAGGCCCGCGGTCAAACTAGGGTTTTATTTTCCCGGAGTTTCACCCAACCAAAAATATCGAACCAGGTCTCTAAACTTTTATTTTGATGAGGAGATAAATCCTATGTTGTGCGTACTCAAAAATTCATTTTCTGTAAAAAGTCGTAATTTCCCGTACCAAAAACTGAAAATGCATGGAATCAAATTCTGCTTCGACAGAAAGATGCACCCTTCAATTGAGAGTTAGCCTAGCATTCTTTTGCTGATGGATTGTGGATATAGACCCAAAAATCAATAATCCCTAGCTTCTGCAGCTGGACAATGTCTTCTTCTCAGGTTAGCTCTGATACCATGTTAATTTTTTATCATTTAAGCAATATGATCTTAGGATCTTATCTGAGAGAATAACATGCACAGCAATAATCACAAGAGACAAGAGACACAAAGAATTTTCCTTGGGGAAACCATAAAGGGAAAAACCCCGCAACTTCCTCAAAGATAGAATGAGAACCAATGGCAGTAGTAAAACCCAATGACAGAAAAGATGATCTCCACAGTTGTTCTCTCTCTCTCACTTGAGAGAACTTCTCCTCTCTCACTCATGCGCCCGAGTGAGTGAGTGTGTGTGTAGAAATGAGGAGAGCCTCACTTCTATTTATATTCTTTTGTTCACTTTATTTCCACTCCAATATGTCATCCTCACCTAACAATTACTTACCAGGTTCGACATCTCTAAGAGAGTCTAATAACCCTAGTGCCCCACATCTGTGGGGACTTTTCCCTCCGATCAAAAAGGAGGGTTAAACTTAACTCAATTATGGGGACTATTTCCCTGACTTACACTAACTCACCTAGGGTTGACTTCTCTAGGAGATTCTGATAACCCTAGGGCCCCAAAACTGCGGGGACTTTAACCCTTGATCAATAAGGAGGGTTACCCTCTATGACTTTACATGACTTGTTTACATTATTGAATCTCTTGATAGGAACATCGGGGTATGACATGACTCAATTACATTACAGATACTTCCTGGAATAAACATCTAGGTACAATATATAAAATATAGAAGTGAATACATTCTGAAATTACAAATACATAAACATATTGGTTATGTGTTGTTGTGTAATCTTAGCCTGATAAACCCAGTTGTGTTGGCTTGGCTGAATTTCATGGTATCCTTGGCTATGTGTGAGCCTTCTTAGTTACTTTATTCCTTGTAGGAATCATGCCCAACTCGGGGATGGAAGTGTTGCTGAGAGATTAAGAAGCACACGGGCCTATCGTTGGGTAGAACGTTGCAATGACATAACTGGTTGCGGGATGAGTTTCTTCATAAGATAAGTATTCTTGTCTATTTCATCTCTACAAATTGTATTTGTTGTTTTAATCAAAATGATGAGCATGCTAAATGCTTGAATGGAATGTATTTGCCTCCACTGTATGATGAATAATTATGCATTTATGCATGTTTTACTTCAATGCATTTCAATTTTTATCGTTGTATGTTCATGGGGCTAGTTGCCTGGGTATATATATTATTATGGTGGCATCCTCTTTGTCGATCGGAGGGTCGGGGACATTACAACATTGCATAGGGAAATAGGTATGAACATGCATGGGGAATCATTCCCTTCACCCTTGGAGTCTTCCATAATTTTCCATACTTCATTTTCGACTAATTCCCAGAAGTGGTGTAAAAAATTAACTGTAAACCCATCCATACCAGGTTCCTTTCCATCTACCATTTGCTTGACTTCCTCCTTCACTTTCGTCAAAAAACTTGGCTTCATAAGAAGATCGTTCTAGGATTCAGTAACTAGAGAAGGGATACGTTGGGTGATGCGTTCAATTTCCCTTCTTCTATTAGGGAAAGGATCCTCCATGATGTCCTAAAAACAATGAATGAGCTCCCCTTCAATATCCTCCCTTGTCTCCAACTTCTCACCAACACCATTTTTTAGCATGAGGATCTTGTTTTGGAAGCGGTGCTAAATAATTGACCGTTTGGAAAAATTTTGAATTCCTTTTTCCTTCTTTAAGCCAACTTATCCTGGACACCTTCCTCCACAAAATTTTCTTTTGTTTCTCATTTTCCATTTGTTGATCCATCATATGAGACTCTTCCCCATAGATATCAAGAGAATAACCTTCCCTCATCCCCTGCACTTGGATCTCTTCTAGCTGTCGATCCAAGTTCCTTTTGTCAGAGAAGCTATTGCCAAATTCCTCTTTGTTCCACTGCTTGATTTTACCTTTCAGGGATTTTAGTTTTTTTTGGAAATGGTACATGCTTTGTCCATCCCCTTGATATAATTCCTCTCACCATTGTTGAACTTTGTCTTTGAAATCAAGATGACTAAGCCAAAAATTTTCAAAGCGGAAGGGATTCTTAAATAGATATCCCACCCCACTCTACATAAACTTATGGGCCAGTGATCCGATCCAACAGAAGGAAGGACCAGAGCAGATAGATCACTCCCAAGCTCTATTATTGAGTCAGAAACCAAGCTCTGATGCATGCGATAAGCAATATGAAAATCCCCTCCTCACTTATTGTTCCAGGTGAAAGGACTATTCCTAGTGGTAATATACACTAGTTTCAAGTTCTAAATTGTATACCTGAAGAGAACATTCTCTCCCTCCATTGTACTCCCTCCACCTTTCTTCTCATCTATAGAAGTAATCATATTGAAATCCCCCCTAGAACCCAAGTTCTTTTAGCTACCAAATCGTGCATCCTTCTCAAGGAGTCAAGAAACCCAACCTTTTGTTGGGCCAAATGAGGGCCATATACATTTGTAAGTATCTCACTGATTAGAAATCCATTCACCTAGAATTCAGTAGGTAAATATCGATGAGTGGAGAATAAACCTAACAAAGAAATCTTCTCTGGATCACACAAGATTCCCAGACCACCCACCAACCCTTCTGCATCTATCCCCACACCTTCACATCCTCTCAAGGCTTACCCCCACCCCCACCCATCTCTTTGAATTGGGCTTCAGAGAATTTAGTTTCTTGCATAAACATTACTTCCTACCTATAAAATTCTCTTTACACCTTCTTCTTCATAATTATAAATTTTGGGGGGTGGTTTAGCCCTCTTATATTGCAAGTTATTATCTTCATTGGAAACCAATTAATCAAATAAAATCCCCGTAATAGCCCTAATCGTAGGGTACTTCCATGATTCTACTAAACTTAGTCTTTCTTCAACAATCCTTTCTCGATTCATTTTCCTTCTGGGCTTCTTTCCAACCTGCTCATACTTCCTTTTGTTATCCTTCTAGGTTCTTGAATCAATACGCAAGGGAATCACGGAAATTACCTTTAATATAGCCACGTGGAGGAGAGAGACTTGCTCATATGGCACATAACGCTTCTCACCCCCTGCACATGCCTACTCAATTCCCTCAAGGTCCAGCTCCCCTATGTCTTCCTCCCCTTCCTCTTCTACCTCCATGTCCTGTTTAATTGAGATATGCTTTGCTTCCCCTTCTTTAGTACATTCCTCCTTTCCTTGTTGCCTTGATTCTGGACTTAAACTCTTATGCTTCTCATCTAGGATAACCTATTCTGTGTCGTCCTATGGCTAGTCCTCCAATGCTTTGAATCAATTGTAATTAAGGGTTTTTGTGCACCTCAAGGGCTTCCTATCTTCGCCCCTACCTCTTTCTTGATGGTCCCTTCGTAAACCATTTTTCATTCACTATATTTGACTGTTTTGGCTGAGGTGGAGGGATATTTTGGGGCCAATCCCTGAAAATATGTCCATACTCATGGCACCAATGACAACATAAGGGTATATGCTCATAATATAAGGGTTGCAACCAATCCTCATCATCCTAGGTTATATTAATAGCCTTTGGGATATCCTTTGACAGATCCATGTAAACACATATCCAGGCATACGTTGTGTACCTATAAGCACGTGTTTGCTCCAATATTTTGATGAAGGTCCCAAAGCATTACCTTTATCCTCCAAAATTTCTAATCCCGATATTTTTCCAGAAGGGAATACAGACGAATCCAAATTGGTGTGAACCTCATGTCCTCCTTCTTTGGAAAGAACCTTTCCTTCCAGGGTCTATGAAAAAGGTCTTCCAAGTAGAAAAAATATGGCCCCTCATCCATCACATGATTCTGATCCTTGAGACTGGTAAAGTTGATAGTGAAGAAACCCTTGGACACTAGATGCATATCATAACACCCCCTAGGTTTCTAGGTAGAATTGATCCACCACACAGGATTTTTTGACAGTAATATCCCCACAAAAATTTTGATTAGAGCATGATCTTTCATGTACTGGATTCTATCCATTAATCTGTTCAATTTGATATGCATGGAAGGCACCATAGTCGCCTTGTCATACATTGGTAGGATCACCTCCCCACTGTGTTCGACTATAGGTTAGCATCAGCCTTATTTGACCCTTCTCCTCCCATTTCATTCAAACGGAATTCAATGCTTCCAACTTGAACTCCCCCCAATTTTCCAATAGGGGAGGTGTTCCTCCTCCCCCCATCATCACATCCATGAACCATCGCTAGCCTTCCACCTCTATGTATCATCATAATCTTCAAGCACAATCATTTGGATTTACTGCAAGAAACCATAGCACAATTGCAAGCATCCTTCAAACCTCATCCTTATCCTTACTTATATGTAGATTTACATAACATAGATATATACTATTATATAAAGAAGAGGTATTATTTCTATCATAACCAAAATTTTATTTTAACATATTTATAGTCAATGAGGTTTTGAATTCTTGGTGCTACCATATCTATTTTAAATTATAAAGAATTAATATACTTTGAGGGCTTAAGAATTTGACCCTATGATGTTACATTAGAGGAAATTTGGGGTCTAAAATGGGCCTTATAAAAAAACGTGCCAACAATAAATTTTGCGAGATGGAATTCAAGAACCAATAGAATTTCAATAAAATGAGTAAACCATAATGGTTGAATTGACATATTTGTCATAAAAGAAAACTACTTTTTTTGTTCGTATTTTCGACATAACTCCATGTGTTTTTACTCAAATTCAAAACAAGAGAGTTCCTTGGATGCAGAATTTAATTCCGTATCCAATGAGTACCCACATTGCATAATTTTGACAGACTTTGCTAAACCAAAAACAAGAAATACCTGAAAATATGTGATGATGACATATCTCCCTGTGTTTTTACTCAAATGTTGAGTGGAAGAGCTCGTTGGAAGTGTAATTTAATTTCTCATCCAACGAGTACCCACACTGGATACTTTTGACGGACCCCGCTACCCCAAAAACAAAAAATACCTGAAAAAACGTGATGATGACATCATCATCACGTTTTTTCAGGTATTTTTTGTTTTTGGGGTAGCGGGGTCCGTCAAAATTATCCAGTGTGGGTACTCGTTGGATGAGAAATTAAATTACACTTCCAACGAGCTCTTCCACTCAACATTTGAGTAAAAACACAGGGAGATATGTCGAAAATACGAACACAAAAGTAGTTCTTTTCATTCTTCCTCCAAAATTAATAACTATTATTTTATTATTTTATCTATTATTTTATTAATTTCCTTAGGACGCCCATTTTAGACCTCAAATTTCATCTAATGTGGGGTTAAAATGGATCTATATTCAAATAATTTTTTTAATATATTTTAGAATTATCATAATATTTTCAATTATTAGTCACAATATTGTTATGAACTACCATAACTCTAAGCAAATCAAATAATGCATTATTAAGATTGATATGTCACTAATAACCACTAATAAAGAGTAAAATAATACCACTTAGAACCAACATAATTTAACTAGCATTGTAGAGAAAGTCACATTGTTCTACATAGGCTTCCATTAATAGGCACCTAAAATCCTTGTGTGAAGTGGTGTCCACTCCTAAAAATAATAATATTTTGTTTACAAATGGTACCTATTATAGCTTGTTTTTGTTTCTATTTTTGAACCATATGCCGATCTTCAAAACATGATTTTTCTTATTGCTTTAAAATTTTGAGCTTGGTTTTTATAAAGTATTTTGATAGCATGCTTATTTTTATTTTTTATTTTATAAGTTTTCTTTTCAATTTTTATTTAACTTAGTTGATTTCATAGTTTTATTGGGCTTATAGGATGTATGTATTTCTGAAAAGTTGCAGAGAGATATCATAAGGTTTTATCAAAGGTTGATTACACAATTTAACCTATTGTTTTTGAGTTTTTGTTAAAAAATCCTTAAAGAGATATTCTTGTAGCGCAAAGACAAAAAATATGAACTAGAGCGCTACAAGAAAATCATGGCCTTTTAAAAAATCGTAAGTTGGCTCATGAATTTCAAAATTGGCACATGAGAGGAGTTTTTCACATGTGTAAAGGAGATTGATACATATTTAGGCCTTACTAATAATTTTGACAAGTGTTTGAGTTAAGGAAAGAATGATTTAGGCGAGTTGCAGCTGTCTGGAAGGTGGGAGATGCAAATCCTTTAAACAACAATGATAGTGCACGATGGGGGTAATTCATTGTCAATTACAAATTTCTTGAATGTATGAAAGCTCACAGAGACTGCATTGATACCTGACATTTCGTGGTTGGAAGATGAAGACGGTTAGAGAATTAGGGTTTGCAGGGTAATTGACTGGCACAGCTGTGGCAGCTGAAGACAGAGATACAAAGGTCAATGGAAACCTGGGAAGACAAGATACCAAATTTTTAGTAATCAAAACCATTATTACGACATGTATGCAACCGATTGCTGACATCATACCTGAATTTGGGTTTGTAGTGACATAAGAGTAGTGATTACTATTAATTAATAATTACATCAAGGTCAACAGCCCATTTTTTGCTCAATTATTAATATTTGTTGTCAGTGGAATTTGTTCTGAAGTTCTTATCAGTTTTGAGGAAAAGTTCATATATTGGGTTTTCAATCTGCTCAACTTCTGATTTACTATTGAAATTACATACTTTCAAAGTAGTTTGAACCATTTTCTAAAGGAGAAAAAATTAAGGTTTATTACCTAGAATGAAGAAAAGTGGGAAGACAAATAGGGCTGAGCCTTTAGACATGTCTTGGGCTAAAAAATTTCCTGACTATGCAAGGTTGTTTTCAGAAGTAGGATGGTCGCAATATTTTTAGAAAATTGATGGTCATCATAAAGAGGTTTCATATGAATTTGCTCAGGGATTAGAGAAAGAAACAGTCTCATTTAATACCCTAAAAATTGAATTGACTAGAGAATTAATAGCAGAGGCTACAGGAATTACTGATGAGGGTCAATTCTGGTTCAAAAAGGTGTCTTTTTCTTTTAATTCGGAAAATTACCTACCACCCAATGTTGTTGCAGATTGGGGTAAAGGGGTACATATACATAATTTTAAACCAAAATGGAGAGAGCCAATCAAGATCCTGCAAAGTTATATAACTTGTGAAGGAAGATATTCCTTTGTGTTTAAATATCATATCAGGTTTTTACAGCATTTAAGTCATGAGTAAAAAATGAATCTCACTTTCTTTTTCCTTAAAAGTTTGCAGAAGATGTCTAGCAGAGTAAGGGAGCATCAGGATCACACTAAGCAGTCCATATTTCATCATGGTTTAATAAATTTGAATATCAGTACTGTGTTGCAGAAGAAAGAGAAGACTTGGGATTATTTTTTATTTTGATCAGGGTTTCAAAGCGAAAAGGAGGACCAGTCAAAGAGAAGACACGTCCCAGAACTTAGTTAAAAATTTGAATAAAGAAGTCATAGTCAAAGTAGAAGAAGAGACTGCACAAGAGAAGTCTTCGACACAGAGGGTTGAAAATCCTAAAAGTGAACATAAAAAGAAAGCTAATGAAGATGAATTGTTGAAATTTCAAAGGAAAAATTTAGATGATGTAGTATATACCCTTAATGAAGATGCAAACCAGGGAGTAGGTGAATGTATTTTAGAACAAGAACAGATCCATACAAAGGTACATGAAGAAAGAAAAGAATGCCCAGTGCTTGATAAAACAAGGGTTGATAATACACAGATTTAAAAAGAAGGGTTTGAAGAAAAACTGGTTTTACAAGGAGATAAAAGAAAGGTGGTTCAGCTAGCAGCTATTAAGAATCAAGGTAAAACCTTGAGCATGTTGGGAGAAATAGGAGTAGGCTGGAGACCTAAAACCAAACCTAAGAACAAATTAAGGTTAAACATGAAAAAGCTTTTGAATCCTAAGCTAGCTCAAGAGAAAATCACAATATTAGAAGATTATTCTTCCCAAAAAGATTTAGAAGAGGATGAAAGCCCCAATGTTAGAAAGTTCAAGGGTAAGAAACATGCTTATTTGATGGTTAATTCATCCTCAACAAAGATTAAAATTTCAAAACAGTTAGAAGATGTTAAAGGAAAAGAAATTTTTAGCCATCAGTAGGATGATTTCATGAAACATCATTCAGTAATGACAACATCATGTACAGGTGAAGAAAAAATTGCAAAGCCATCAACCCAGTGAAATTTTGAAGGTGCTGAGTCTCCAGGGTTTCCTGTAATAGTGACAGAACAACAGCAAGAGGATGATGAGGAAATTTTTAAGAAATTAAAGATCCCATGGATTCCGAAAGAAATGTCTTCATTTTCAGAAGGTAAATGTATAGATTTTGAGAATGAAAACCTTCAAAAAAGTATCAAGGAATACAAGTATCAAATATAATTTCTGCATGAAACAAACAGAGGATTAGTAGTGGCCAACAGAAGATGAAGAGAAGATCTAGAGGAGATTAAAAGCCATTACCAAGAATTAATTGTAGTTTCTAAGGAAGCACTGAAGAGGAAAACGCAGACACAAACCTTATGTGCAGAGCTGAAGCAAACTATCCAAGAAGTAACTCAGGAAAATCAGGAATTATCAAAAAGAGTCGAAGACCTAGAAGCTGAACAGTAGAGAACCAGAAGAAAGACTCAAGCTTTGGAGGGAATAGCCCTTTTAGCAGAAGCTGCTAAACATTTGTAAAAGGCTATTGATGACAAGTGTTATTAGTTAACTTTTGTAAAGATATTAGTTTGTTTTGAAAAACTTTTACTTTGTTAGTGATTCGACAGACTGACCTAGAAGGTAGTTATTCAGTTAGATAACTGTTTTTTGAATGTAACCAAGATAAAAGCAAGACATTAGAATGAAAGAGGGTTCAGATTTGTGCACAAGGGGATGCTTTCAAGCTACTGTATACAGAGCTAACTTTAGAAACTCTTATGTATTTTGGATTACTGATTATGATATATACGCAAACTATAAGCCCATTTTATCCTATCTGTTGGTTTCATTTCTAATTGGTGTGATCACTCAGTTTACAAATTCATTTCTTGTTTAAGGTTATTTCTCATGGAATGCTTGTGAGCTATGGATGAAACTCAATATTGTGCTTATGTTGTTTTGGTCTATGTTTCATATATTATACATCTTAGTCTTTCGTTGTTGCATGATTTAGTGTTTGTCTTAGCCTTATGAGTTTTTACCCTGTTGTTAAGAAATTGTAAAACCAAAACCCTAAAAACCTGTTTATTTAGTTTTATTTCATGAGATGGTGTTGGCTTGTTCTTTAGTAGTCTGAGAACAATTTCTGGCACTAACAGTATCCAAAGGTTCAATGTTAGGTGGGAAGGAGTTAAACAAGGATAATGAAAGCTATCTAATGTGAAAGGGAAAACAAGAATAACTTTAATATCAATAAGACAAGCAAGGGAAACATGTAACCCAAACCCTAAAATATCAATGTTGAGTGGGAAGAAGCTAATCAAGGACAATGCAAGTTAAGTACCTTGAAAAGAAAAATAAGAATGACTTTATTATTGATAAATACAAATAAGGAAAGCATGTAACCCAAACCCTAAAGATTCAATGTTAGGTGGCAATGGGTCAATCAAAGATAGTGCAAGATAACTAACTTGAAATGAAAAATAAGAAACAATTTTAATACTTATAAAGACAAGTTAATAGGATTCTATTAGTCGACACCTAAAATCCTTGTGTGAAGTGGTGTCCACTCCTAAAAATAATAATAATTTGTTTACAAATTGTACCCAAAGGTTCACTGTTAGGTGGGAAGGAGTTAAACAAGGATAATGAAAGCTAGGTAATGTGAAAGAAAAAATAAGAATAACTTTAATATCAATAAGACAAGCAAGGGAAACATGTAACCCAAACCCTAATGATTCAGTGTTAGGTGGCAATAGGTAAATCAAATATAGTGCAAGATAGCTAACTTGAAATGAAAATAAGAATAAATTAATATTTATAAAGACAAGTTAGAGAAGCATATAACGAAACCACCTTTATGCAAAAATAATGTAATAAAAAGAATTACCTTTATTCAAAAGTAATCTTATAGAAATAACTATATTTTCCAAGGAACACTATTTGTGAGTTTCCTCTAAATCATTGAATTTAAGTGCTCCACCATATTAAAAAGAAAAATAAAAGTGGTATCACATCTTGACTTTAATACTTGAAGGGGTTTAAGGACAACTCAAGCTAACTACCTTGAAAGGAAAAATAAAAATGACTTTAACACCAATAACGACAAGTAAGAGAAGCGTTTAACCTAAACTCTAAAGACTCAATGTTAAGTGGGGAGTGGGAATGGGTTAATAAGGACAAATCAATCTAACTAGCTTGAAAAGAAAAATAAGACTGAATTTGATTGGTATAAAGTCAAGCAAGGGAAGCATGTAACTCAAACCACCTTAATACAAAACAATGTAATAGAAATGATTACTTTATTTATGCAAAAGTAATGTGATAGGAATAATTAGCACATGCGGTGTCAGTAAATAGGTGTATTGTTAAAGCACTCTTTGTGTTAGGTCACTAGATTACAAAAAAACGTGATAAAAATAATTTTATTTTCCAATGAATAGCTTTGTGTCATTTCTCCAAATCAACCATTTTAAAGTTGTATCACATCTTGACTTTAATACTTAAAGGAGCTAATCAAAGACAACAAAAGATAATCACCTTCAGAGGAAAACAATAACAACTTTAATACCAATAAAAATAAAAGGCAAAACATGTAATCCAAACCTTAAATACTTAGTGTTAAATGGGAAGGTTAGGACCTCAAATACTTAGTGTTAAATGGGAAGGTTAGGTCTTTTTGGTTGTAGTTATTTTATTATATTTAGAAATATTCAAACCAGATCGTTTAAGATTGTAGTTAATTTTTGTTGTAGTCATTTTATTGCATTAGCATTAGTTAGCTTGGAAGATTGTGTTTTTTTTTTGTATATATTTTATTGTGTTGAGAAATATTCATGGTTTAAGTTGAGTTGCATTCAAACTTGCCCTAGAATCCTTAACCTTGTGGGAGTAATAGAATGGTCATTCTTAATCACGAAGTTTTGATAAATTCAATGATTATTATATTTGACATAAAAAATAATTATTTACAATAATAATGAGTTTCAAAAATGATTAAATCATTGCTTTTAATTTATATAAATATAAACTCTTAAAAATCATTCCACATATTAATTTGTAAATAAATTTTATAAAATCTATAAAGTTGAAAATTTAAATGAAAAACAAAATCATTAATCCATATATTATGAAATTTCAAAATTACTTAACTAAGTTGAGGATGGTAAATATCAGACCCATCATGTGTTCCCAAAGTTCAAATTATCTCAAAACTTAATAATAATATCAAATTATTATTATTATTTGTATAATAATATTAATAAAAACAATCTTAAGCATAAGCTTTCACACAAAATAACTAAATAATGTGCTTATGAATAATAGTATCACAAACTTAACAATATTATGAACAAATATATTCATTAATATTTCATGGAAGAACACATATTATTAAAGAAGAGTTTTAAAGCATAATGCACTGTATTACAAAAGGCTCAACATCGAAATCTGGTCAAAATCATAACTTCATGTTCCAATCTCCATTTCAAAAGTTTAGTGTTTGAGTTTATGTCTAATGGAAGCTTAGAGAAGCATTTGTATCATAATAGGGATGACAACAATGGTGAGGATTTCTGTGAATTGAGATTAAAAACATGATTAGACATTGTCATAGACGTGGCCCATGCCATCACTTATCGTCATCATGATGCGCTTGTGCAAGTAGTGCATTGTGATATAAAACCTAGCTATGTACTTCTGGATGAAGATACACTTGTGCAAGTAGTGCATTGTGATATAAAACCTAGCAATGTACTTCTGGATGAAGATATGTTAGCCCATGTAATAGATTTTGGTATTGCAAGATTCATTAGTGAAAGATCTACTAATTCACACATTGCATCACTTACAAAACATTATTTTCACTTTTCTTTTTTCATTAACAATATCATATTGATTGATTAACTAAAAATTCATGAAAGTTGCCTTTACTGCAGAGTATGGATTGGGTGTGACAGTTTCTACCCATGGAGATGTTTATAGATATGCATTATGTTATTAGAAATGCTCACCAGAAAACAAGCCACTAGTGACATGTTAATTGACACTACTCTATTTAGTGAGGTGAATGGTGATGAATTTAAAGAAAATAATATATACAAATGCATGCTTTCTTTGCTACATGTTGGTTTGCTTTGTTCAAAACATTCACCCAGAAAGACCAACTATGAGAGTTGTGGCAAGAATGTTAGAGAGTATCAAAAAGGATTTCGTGGCAAATGTAGTGGCTTTTGTGGGATTGAGATGAAGCATTGCTTAGCAATACAAATACTACAAGGAATGATGAATCTGCATTAAATGACAAAAGTTCTTTAACCTTTTAGTTTGTGAAGTTAACCACATATTGTCATCATTCTTACAATGGCAATATATTTTTACTTTTAGTTATTCAAACAATTTTTTGTTATGCCTTTTGCAACACTACATTAAATGGATTGCAAATTTGTATTTGTTTCCATTTATCACCATCCATGATGTCAATATTTTTATCCATGAAATGATTTGTCTATAAATTAATTACAATTTTATCCATGAAATAATTTGTCCATAAATTACCTACATTTTTATCCATGAAATGATTATTATTTAAACTTCAATGATAATGTTTTTGGAAGGAAAGTTTGACCATAATGATCTGATTCTGTGATCCATGTTGGGGTCTATTGCAGCTGCAACTTTCCCAAATTTCTAAAAAAATTTGGACCCTCCTTGTTGATTTTGTTGAAGGTCGTTTGTTCCCTTTCTGCCACGTGTTTGGATTGTGTGACGCCAGTTTTTCTTGCCTTTCGGTAATCCATTTGGGTCTACGATTGTTTTGGATTTTAGAATTTAGCAGGTTTTTATGTTGTGTTATCATTGCCGAGGTTTGGCTGAGGTTTCAAATGGGATTTCTAGTTGCCATTTTTTGGAGGTCAGTTAAACATGGCGCAGATAATTAAAACCTTTTGCTAAACCCGTGTTTTATTTTGAAAAAGACCTTGCTTTGTGTTTTTTTTCAGAAAGTGTTTTGATTTGGATCAGAGGACGAAGGATGATTGAGATCCGCCGTTGCATCCCCAGAGTAAACTAACTTCCCATCGAACTGCTTTTCCTTTTGCCAATGTCTTGTTCTATTTATCTCCGATGTTGACTAGTCTGCGGATTTTTTGGACCTTATAACTTTCGCCGTTGCGGCTATGTAACGCACTGACTATCCGATGCCTAGAAGATCCGACCCCTGACATTTTATCACGCCAATTTTGGTTTGTGTGCCAGAACCCCTAGATTGTAGGTTAACCACCATTGTGGCTGCGTAGCCTGTTGCGGCTGCAACTATTCTTCCCCAATTTTTGGGCCCCTCCTCATGCTTTAACATTATTTTGATTGTTGAATTCTCGAGCCTCTTGAGCATCCTTTCTTTTCGAGTGTTTTCTTTGCTTGTTTATTTCCGCCATGTTTGATTTGCGTGTTGGGTCACGGAGGTGGATTTCGAGAGGTCAAATCTTTGTCCTTTAAGGTCTCCATTTCGAAGGAAGAGTGTCTTTAGCTGTAGGTGATCCTTAAGCTGTTTAAACACTTAAGTTTTTTTGTAATCAGACATCGTTTCTTTGTTGAATCGGAAGCTCTCATCTTTTCCCCTTCCGCTGTTGCGGCTGCCAAACCGGTTTGGCGTCCGAAGTACGAAGTGCTCCGACTGCCGACGCGTAGGGGTCCTCAGTCACCTGCCTGTAGTATTTATCCTTCCGCCGTTGCGGCTGGGAAACCCGTTTGACTTCCGATGTTGGATTGAGACTTCCCACCCTGCCGTCGAATGCCTGAAGCCTTTACCCTTCCGCCATTGCGGCTGGGAAAGTCCTTTCGCCTCCGAAGCAGAAAGCCATCCGACTTCAGATTAAGGATTATCTCGCTCGCGTCTGGTGTCACGTTGGCCCTTTTCCTTTCTCTGGTGCGGTTAGGCAAGCCATTCTATTTCCGATGTCTGAATTTCCTGACTACTGATTTAAAGTTTACCGCCCAAAAACTTAATCAAAACTCTTTTCAGATCTATGGATGCACCTGGCCGTTTCCTAGTGGATTAGTCGTTTCAGATGGATAACTCTGATGTTTAAATCGCTTTTTCAAAGAATGATGCAGGGTAATTGATTGCAGGTAGGGCATAATGCCGGCAAGGTCGCTAGGAAGAGACAAAGTCGGAGGCAACCAAGGCGCAGACTGGAAGGGTCCTACAGTTACTTAACCATTCGTGAACGAGAAAGGACGAAATAGAAGAAGATGAAGCGTTAGAGGAAATGAAACACCACACGTTTGGAGGAGCCCAAGAATCCTGCTGTGTAGTTTAAATATTGTAGAGCTAGAACTTATAGAGGGATTTTTCCCCTGGAAAAAACTTGTAAGTGTTTTCTTGTAAGAGGAACTACTTCGTTTTACAAAGAAAAACTACAATTTTGCCTCTTGGAAGAAGTGCAATATGGAATGCATCAACTGTAATTAAAGGAGAAATGTTGAAGAGGAACTAATTCATTTTCAGCTGTTTCTCATGAACTGTGAGATTGTTCTGATTTCCTGAACCTATGTTCTTGTTGGAATATTCTTCAGTTTATTTTATGATGTTTTCCGCTGTGAGTAATAAATGTTGTTCATAAACAATTGGCTATCTGGTTGTTGAAACATCTTTAATTGTTCATGTTCTTTGAAGTAGATGTCAGCTATCTGTAACTTTTCATTATGCATGCACAAAATGTATTACTCACCAATGAATGATAACTTTTCTCCCTAGGGATAGGTTAGATAGTTAGTGTAATTTCTTATTGTATGTGGTTCAGATGCTTGTGGGTGCTAAGACGAGAGGTAAGAACCTGCGCATCACATTGTGACTACTCTTTGCATCTTAATCACCCTGCATTTAGTTAGGCACGTGCATTTCGTACATTACGGTAAAAAATCCAAAAACTCGGTGGACCGGGCCGCAACCGGTGAAACCCTTTGTTTTTGTTACTTGACCTACGGTAGCCGCATTGCAAACCGGACGGATTCCCTATACCAAACAATCAACGGGCTAGTTGGGAATGTTGATTGGGGAGAATCCCTTACTGTTGTTGCCTGTGATTTTCCAGGACTCAATAGCTTTGGTGCTAGAAGGAGGGCAGCCAGTGCATGGCTGGCCGAGGAAACCCATTTTCCCGAGATTATTCCACCAGTTACAGTTCTGAAAGTAGTTTATTTCGTAATCCAATTCCAGAAGAAGGGAATAGAGAACATCTATAATCTGTTGGCAATGAAATTGTTAATGACCTGAGAAGACACACCAGGGCATACGTAAAGAAGATTGGAGGATTGCCAATTATCCCTGAACTGCCCAGAAGAGAGTACAAAAAGAAAGACTGTCCTATAGCAGAAGACTCATTGTTGGTTGGAGACTGGGAAGAACTTGTAGAAACTTCCTTACAAGAAGTTGTACTACCTTTGAACCAAGAAGGCCCAAATACCCCTTGCAGTTCTCCTGTTCACACCCCTATTGGTTCACCCCCTACTGGTTGACCTCCTCACTCTCCACCCCTACTTATGGTAGGAGTTAACACCAATCAACCACCAAATCCCCCAAATCCACCACCTGCATGGAGAGCCAGATCCCCCCTAAACTTGACCCCTCCCTTACATGACCTGCCTCAAGCCTTTGATAAGATGTTACCCAAATTTGACCCCAATGAGAAGATTCTGGTAGATGATCACCTACAAAGTTTTTACCTGGCGATAGAAGGATTGAAGGCTGGGGAACATGAAGATGTGGTTTGGAGACTATTCCCGCATACCCTCAAAGGAGCTGCTGCATCTTGGTATTTTGGGTTTCCTGCTAATTCGATCCCTAATTGGGATACTTTCGAGAGAATTTTCAGAAGCAAGTATGACGTTCAAAAGACTCACGCAGCCCTCATGAAAGAGCTATGCGCCCTGAAGAAAGAGAAAAAAGAGAAGGTGCACAGTTTCACCCAGATATTTGCAGCGTACATCAAGAATTTTTCCGACACTGACAAGCCTTTAGACAAGGTCCTAATTGAGTATTATACATCAGCTTTGGGTCCTGATCTGGCCATGTTTGCAAAAGGCAGGGCCAAGCCTACTTTGGCAGAAACCTATGAAGAAGCAGAGGTAGTGGAGGCAGAAAGAGAGAGTATTGAAGATTATCCAGAACAATCAGGCGAGAGGGGTGCATGAAGGAAAGCCTTACTATTTACGAAGCCTAAAGAGGAGAAAGCACTAGATTATGAAAGTATGGCCAAAATGATGCAGAAGCTCTCTAATAAGATCATAGACTTAGAGAAAGAGAAGGAAACACAAAAATTCTACAGGACCTACTATAAGAAAAGGGAGGATAACAACCATTCCCAACCTCCTCCTCAAAATACCACATCTATGAATCTGACAGAGATAGGAATGGAAAATTTCTGCACCTTTCACCAACAACCTCACTCCGAAAAGAATTGTCCGCAATGGATAAATTCAATGACATTGGTCATGAATCAGATGTTGGATTCAAGGTTAACAGAGGAAGGAGATGAAGAAGGATTAAAAGAGAATTATGCTTCTACTTCTAGTAAAGAGCAGGAAGAGGAGACCATGGATGTATGGAATTATGTCTCTTTATTTGATGTCGAAGAGGAAAGGAATCAAGGATACAAGGAAGTTTTGGACGCTAACGTGACAACAAGAAGTCAAGGGACTGTTAAAGATGACAATCTGATACTCCCAAAGATTAAGAGGCTGCAGAGAAATGTTAAGAAGAAATTCCAAAATAAATCCGTGGCTGATATAATTCCAGAATTCACTATTACCAGCCAAGATCCAAGGCAAAAGGATACGATGGCCAGGCCCAATGAAGGAAAGGTAAAGGCGGATGAGCCCCATCCTATTGAACGTTAGATGGATTATGATATAGTGGAGGATTTAAAGAAGATCAAAGCAAATGTCCCATTATTCGAAATGTGTAAAGTGCCGTAGCAAAAGGAAAGATTATTAAAGGCACTCAAAGCACCGGATGAAACGCTGCCCACTGACAATCAGCTAGAAGGGGAAGAAGAAATCGGTGAAACCAGCGTTGGAGGTA
>LPNX010683670.1:137842-152155 GCA_001517045.1 Pseudotsuga menziesii | reverse complement strand
ACCTTTCCTCCTCACGTTTGAAATTTTCAATCACAACGTGCATAATTGCCTGGTAGACTCAGGCACGTCTGTCACTGTCATGCCGATATCAGTATGTAAACGGATAAATGGGAAGCCTAAGCCCTCCATGTGGAGAGTTGTCTAGCTAAATAGGACGGATGTGAAAGTACTGGGTGATATGGATGACGTCCTGATCCGCCTGGCATCAAATGATAAAGTATGTCAAGTTATTAATATCGTGGTGGCCGACATACCTGACGCTTATGGTCTATTACTGAGCAAAGATTGGTCAGCAAAGCTGAATGGATATTTTGCTTCTGATTGGTCCCATGTGTGGTTTCCCTATAAGGGAATCCCAAACCAGATCAAGGTCTTAAGGGAACCCCACATGAAGTATAATGTTATCCGACTTGAGGAAAAGAATGAGCCAGTGGATTCTGTCTTGGGAAATTATTTTATTGAATTGGAACCTGGAAATTACCAAGTAGAAGAGGCCAGTAATACATCTGATACACAACCTGATCTCCTTCGATTTTTGCAGGCTGATAAGATTGACTGTAAAATAGTAGATTTAGCTGTAGGAATAGATTCACATTCAGTAGTTAGTGATTTTTGGATTTTATTTTTGATGGCTCTAAGACTCTAGAAGGTTCAGGGGCTAGCTATGTCCTGATTGAACCTCAAAAGAATAAACACTTTCTTGCATGTAGATTAGAATTTGAATGCACAAATAATACAATTGAATATGAAGCGCTGGTACAAGGTTTAAAGAAAGCTATTGATTTTAAGGTAAGTAATCTGAAGGTTTTCGGAGATTCAAAAATAATTGTAAAACAAGTCAGGAATCAAATACATTGCGTCTCTCCTCACTTAAAAGCTTACCAGAATGAGGTATGGGATTTGCTTAAATATTTTAGTGCATTCAATATCATTTCAATTCCAAGACTAAAAAATGGAGCAGCTGATTTGTTAGCCACGTCGGTCACTCGACTGGTACCTACTAATAATAGATGCTCTGTTGAACTGCTTTTCAAGCCTTCAGTACCGGATATGATTACAAACCTGCGAGTATTTGATGATGACTGGCAAATTATAGAATGTTTGACAAATGACGAGGTATTCAAAGGAGCAATTATAGATGACGAAAAACATCAATCCGAGACGAAGTATGACAATTTCATACTGAAAGGAGTCAGAACGTTAGAAAGGATGTTCGATTTAAATTAGAAGTTCAGAAGACCGGCCAATGTGAAGACTCACAACTCAAAGCTACAGTTCGAGCTGATAAACTTAGGGACTGAGACGAATCCCAAATTTGTTAATCTTGGCAAATGCTGCACACCCTCAGAAAGAGATAAGTTCGTCAGTCTGTTTAAACAATATAAAGATGTCTTTGCATGGACATACGAAGATCTGAAAACATACGATACGAACATCATCAAACACATTGTTCCCATCAAGGCCGGCATCAAGCTGTATCAACAACCTTTAAGAAAAATGCATCCAAAGTTGGAACCGCTGATTTAGAGTGAAGTCAAAAAATTATTGGATGCTAGAATCATCTTTAAAGTCAGACACTCTGAGTGGGTGTCAAATCTGGTACCGGTCAGAAAAAAATCTGGTGAAATCAGATGATGTGTTGATTTCAGAAATCTAAACCGAGCCTCGGATAAAGATAACTATCTGGTGCCACCCATGGAGCAATTGCTGCAAATGGTCTCAGGTTCTGAACTCTTTTCCTTGTTAGACGGTTTCTCTGGCTACAATCAAGTCTTAGTAGCTGAAGAAGACCGATTAAAGAAAACGTTCAGAACAAAATGGGGGACCTTTGCCTACAGAAGGATGCCTTTTGGACTTATAAATGCTGGAGCAACTTTTCAAGGGGCTATGGACATTGCTTTCCGAGGACTGATTGGCCGCAGCGCTGTAGTGTACCTTGACGATATTACAATATTCTCGAAGAAAAGAGAAGAGCACGCATTTCACTTAAGACAGATTTTTGAACGTTGTCGGAAGTATGGCATCTCGCTCAATCCTAAGAAATGTGTGTTCGCAGTTACAGAAGGCAAATTGCTGGGTCATATAGTGTCTAAGCAAGGAATCTCCATTGACCCAGAAAGGATTAAGGCTATTGAACAAATTCCCCTGCCACACAATAAGAAAGGGATGCAATCATTCACGGGGACCATAAATTTTGTGCAAAGATTTGTGCCTGATTTCACTCAGACTGTCAAACCATTGTAGCAGATGGTGAAGCAAAATACACAATTCAAGTGGACTGATATTGAAAAGAATTCTTTCAGCAAAATCAAAACTGTTGTTGCACACGCACCCTCCTTGAAAATCCCAGACTACGATAAAGAATTTATACTATATACCTTTGCATCTGATGATTCGATAGCAGCTGTACTCATGCAAAAAGAAGACGGGGGGGATGAGCTCCCAATATCCTTCATGAGCATTGGTCTACAAGGGGCTGAATTGAATTACCAGGCCATTGATAAATAGGCGTACGCAGTATTCAAAGTGATGAAGCAATTCAGGCCTTATATCCTGAAGAATCGAACCAAGGTCATCGTCCCTTACCCAGCTGTAAGGTCCCTTCTTATACAGAAGGAGTTAGGGGAAAGAAGGGACAACTGGGTAACATCTCTTCAAGAGTACGACCTTGATTTCAAGCCATCCTCCATAGTTAAGGGTCAAGGATTGTGAAAATTGATGACTAAAAATAAAGAAAATGAAGAACCAAACTGGGAAGATGAAGCCGATTACATTTAGCAGATGTCTGTCCTTTGTTCACAGCTCCTGAGTCTTGGTACAGAGACCTTATACATTACCTACAGTCAAGACTGTTGCCGGAACATTGGAACTCTAAAAAAAGAAGGGCGTTGCGTCTGAAATCGGCTTCATATCAAATTGTTGAAGGCGTATTATTCAGAAAAAACTATGACGGAGTTCTTCTGAGGTGTTTGGAGAAAGAAGATGCTAAGAAAGTAATGTTTGAATTACATGACGGTCCAGCTGGGGGACATTATTCAGGAGACACTACAGCACAAAAAATCCTCAGAGCGGGTTACTATTGGCCTACGCTCTTCAAAGATGCACACGCGCACGACAGAAAGTGTGATATTTGTCAATGATGTAGTGGGAGAAAACCTAGAGCAGCAGCACCTCTAAAGCCTGTGATGATCACAGAACCTTTTGAGCAGTGGGGTTTGGATATCATTGGAGAAATAAAGCCAAATTCCTCTCTTCAACACAAGTACATTTTGACCGTGACCCATTATTTCACTCGCTTGGTTGAAGCAGTCCCGCTGTGCAAGATAAATGAAGACGAGGTCATCAGTTTCCTGCAAGATCATATCATGACCAGGTTTGCAGTTCCAATGTCGTTAGTTTTTTTATAATGCTAAGTATTTTTCGTCAATTAAACTAACTACTTTTGCTCATGATAAAGGGATTAAATTACATTATTCTGCTAATTACTATCCACAAGGAAATGGCCTGGCTGAATCCTCTAATAAAAATCTGATTAGAATTTTAAAGAAGACTGTAATTGAGAACCAGAGGAGTTGGCACTCAGCCTTACCCAATTCTTTGTGGGCTGAAAGAGTCACCCCCAAGTCTACAGTAGGAGTGTCACCCTATACCCTTATGTATGGTAAGGAAGCCATTCTTCCCCCAAATATCATGCTACCGTCTTCCATTTTAGCTCAAGAGTCTAGTGGGTCAGAGAATGAGGTCTTACAGATAAGGATATGCAATCTGCTGAAAGCAGAAGAGGCTAGATCCACAGCCAGAGAATGTTTTAAGCATCAGCAGGAGATAATAAAAAGGTGGTTTGACAAGCATAAAGCCGGAACAAAAGACTTCGAAGTAGGAGACCTAGTCCTCAAATGGGATCACCCTCACGATGAGAAAGGGAAGCATACTAAATTTCAGCAGTTGTGGGTAGGCCCTTTTCATATCGTTGCAAAGCTTTGTCCTTCTACTTATAAATTGCAAGATTTACAGGGTTGGGAAGAGAACTTGCCAGTAAATGGTTTGGTTCTCAAGCCTTATTTTTCTTGAACTCTTTTGGGTTTTTTCTATCCTGTATATAAATAAATGTCTGGCTGTCTTTTGAGCCATATTGTTCGGTTTGTTTTAGTTTAAGTTTTGATTTCAATAAAGGGAATGAACCTGCGGTTGTATGGGGACACCAAAGTTTCTGGGAATGGTAAACATGTTTGAGTAATCAGACTGTGTGCTGCTGTTTGAACTTCTTCCAGTCTAGCAGTTTTCTCGAATATCTCTGTGTGCATTGAAGTCCTGCTTAATCCCTATGAAATGAACTGGATTCAAAGAGTCTAGAATACTATGTTGAGGCTCCATCCACTACACACTTTACTGTTCTAAGGGGTTACAGCAGAGGACCCATGGAAAGCAGCAGGGTGAACAGGATGTTAAATATAAATGATCCCATGCTAAGAAATGAATGCCAAAGGAAAATAAGAGTCAAAAATCCTATGAAAGCATCATACATCAAAATAAATGCCAAATAATAAGTACTAAATTGCCAAAAGATCCTCTCCATCCATGAGATGAGACATGAAGTATACCGCTCACACAAAAGGACACTATGGGATAGAGGATCCTGAAATAAAATTCAGTAAGAAAGGCATGAAGAAGGACTCATATGAAAAAAGGACAAAAGTCCAAAGGCACAAAAATGCTCAAATGGCATGGGAATGAGGAACAAATGAACATTTATGTTTACTATATGCTGCAATCTTGTGGTGTTCGAGCTGTCAGCTACCTAGAAGACAAAATAACAATGAAACTCATCTATCGGCCTCAATAGAGTTATCTGGACTTGAAAATCTTGATTTTCCACTTCCCCAAATTGGACTATCATCAATGATTAAGGGTACACACTTCCATCATCTGAGAAATCCGTATGTCTGGAAGAATTCAATAGATGCATTTGTGTTAGGCAGCCTGTCACTCAAAGAATATTCACCCAGAGATCAAGGTTCACCAGGTAATCGCCAGTTGTTGTGGCTGCAACTGTTCTTCCCCAATTTTTGGGCCCCTCCTCATGCTTTAACATTATTTTGATTGTTGAATTCTCAAGCCTCTTGAGCATCCTTTCTTTTCGATTGTTTTCTTTGCTTGTTTATTTCCGCCATGTTTGATTTGCGTGTTGGGTCGCGGAGGTGGATTTCGAGAGGTCAAATATTTGTCCTTTAAGGTCACCATTTCGAAGGAAGAGTGTCTTTAGCTGTAGGTGATCCTTAAACTGTTTAAACACTTAAGTTTTTTTGTAATCGGACGTCGTTTCTTTGTTGAATCAGAATCTCTCATCTTTTCCCCTTCCGCTGTTGCGGCTACCAAACCGGTTTGGCGTCCGAAGTGCGAAGTGCTCTGACTACCGACGCGTAGGGGTCCTCAGTCACTTGCCCGTAGTCTTTATCCTTCCACCATTGCGGCTGGGAAACCCGTTTGACTTCTGATGTCAGATTGAGACTTCCCGCCCTGTCGTCGCATGCCTGAATCCTTTACCCTTCTGCCGTTGCGGCTAGGAAAGTCCTTTCGCCTCCGAAGCAGAAAGCCGTCCGACTTCTGATTAAGGCTTAACTCGCTCGCGTCTGGTGTCATGTTGGCCCTTTTCCTTTCGCCGTTACAGTTAGGCAAGCCCTTCTGTTTTCGATGTCTGAGTTTCTCGACTGCTGATTTAAAGTTTCCCGCCCAAAAAATTAATCAAAACTCTTTTCAAATCTATGGACGCACCTGGCCATTTCCTAGTGGATTAGCCGTTTCAGATGGATAACTCTGATGTTTAAAATGCTTTTTCAAAGAATGATGCAGGGTAATTGATTGCAGGTAGGGCATAATGCCGGCAAGGTCGCTAGGAAGAGACAGATTCGGAGGCAACCAAGGTGCAGACTGGAAGGGTCCTGCAGTTACTCAACCAGTCGTGAACGAGCAAGGACGAAATAGAAGAAGATGAAGCGTTAGAGGAATTGAAACGCCACACATTTGGAGGAGCCCAAGCGGCCTACTGTGTAGTTTAAATATTGTAGAGTTAGAACTTATAGAGGGCTTTTTCCCCTGGAAAAAACTTGTAAGTGTTTGCTTGTAAGAGGAACTACTTCATTTTACAAAGAAAAACTACAATTTTGCCTGTTGGAAGAAGTGCAATATGGAATGCGTCAACTGTAATTAAAGGAGAAATGTTGAAGAGGAACTAATTCGTTTTCAGTTGTTTCTCATGAACTGTGAGATTGTTCTGATTTCCTGAACCTATGTTCTTGTTGGAATATTCTTCAGTTTTTTTTATGATGTTTTCCGCTGTGAGTAATAAACGTTGTTCATAAACAATTGGCTATCTGGTTGTTGAAACATCTTTAATTGTTCATGTGTTTTGAAGTAGGTGTCAGCTATCTGTAACTTTTCATTATGCATGCACAAAATGTATTACTCACCAATGAATGATAAATTTTCTCCCTAGGGATAGGTTAGATAATTAGTGTAATTTCTTATTCTATGTGGTTCAGATGCTTGTGGGTGCTAAGATGAGAGGTAAGAACCTGCGCATCACATTGTGACTACTCTTTGCATCTTAATCACCCTGCATTTAGTTAGGCACGTGCATTTCATACATTACATTAAAACATACAAAAACTCGGTGGACCAGGCCGCAATCGGTGAAACCCTTTGTTTTTGTTACTTGACCTATGGTATCCGGACTGCAAACCGGATGGATTCCCTATACCAAACAATCAATGGGCTAGTTGGGAACGTTGATTGGGGAGAATCCCTTACTGTTGTTGCCTGTGATTTTTCGGGCCTCAACATAGCCCACTAACTGAAAGATGTCGAATGTTTAGATTTGCCAATGGGGGTTTTTTATGTGCCCGCTTCTCAATCATTTCCTCGTCGATTATTCTGAGGTCGTAACTGATTTCGTAAAGGACTAGTGTGCCTTGTTTTCTTCAGGGTGAAATTTTCACATGAAAACCCAGCTTCGGTTTTCTTTTATTTCAGTAATCACTTTATTGGTATTATGTTTTATGTTTCTTGAAGATAGTCAGAATAAATGATGAGTTTTCGTTTGATCGCAAATAGACATGGGAGTTTTCTCATATCTCTTTGAAGATTATTGCGGCGAAGAAGATGCAGTTAGAAGACAAAGCAGGTTAAAAAGCATAAGGCATCAGAGTTGTTGCTCGAAGAAAATAAAATAATAAGGGTCTGAAGAGGGACCGATGAATTGTAGAATGTAAGCATTAAAGAGAAAGGGCCCTGGCTTGGGTGTTTCTTCGGTTACCTGGCAGTGTCCATTTTTTATAAAAGTCTTTATTTAAAACGTAACATGGAATTATGAGCATTCGAGTAAAATGACAAGACTGGAGATTGAAACGTTTGTGGGAAAACCGAAAGGTTGAGCTGGTTCTTCTATAAATGGGAAAAGAGAGAAAGAGAAGGGGCTTTTTCCCAGAGAGACTTGTGAACTACTTGTTGTAAGAGGAACTATTTCGTTTTGCAATAATAAAATTACAATTTTGCCTGTTGGAGAAAGTGCTATGTGGAATGTTCAAATGTGATGAAATGAAAAATGTTGAAGGGGAACTATTTCATTTTCAGCTGTGTTTCATTAACTATGAGATTGTTCTAACTTTCTGAACCTATGTTCTTATATGAATGTTCTCTGGTTCATTCTGTGATAATTTCCACTATGAGTAATGAATGTTTTAATAGATGACGAGCTATCTTGTTGTGCATATATTTATTCAAGTTTATGTGTTTTGATTTTAAGAACATCCATCTGTGATTTATCTTAACATATAAACGGTATTACATTACTCATGAATTGATAATATTGCTACCTAGGGACAGCTTAGTTAATATTGTTTTTTTTAGTTGTGTGTGATTTAGATGCGAAAGAGTCTAAGACGAGAGGTAAGAACCTGCGCATCACATTGTGACCACTCCTCGCATTTTTCATCAATATACATCTTAGATAGGCACTTGCATGTCATAATTAAAGTCAAAAATATAAAAATATACATGGTGGACAGGGCCACAACCGATAAAACCCTTTGTTTTGTTACTTGACCTACGATAGCCGGACCGAAAACCGGATGGATTCCCTATACCAAATAGTCATGGGCTAGTTAGGAACGTTGACTGGGGAGAATCCCTTGCTGTTGTTGCCTATGAATTTCCAGCCCTCAACAATTTCTGGTGCTAGAAGGAGGGCCACCAGTGCATGGCTGGCCGGGGAAATCCATTTCCTCGAAATTACTCCACAAGTGATAGTTTTGAAAGCAGTTTATTTCCTGATCCAAATATTGAAGAGAATAGAGAACATTTGTTTTCCATGGACAACCAAGTAGTCAATGATCTGAGAAGACACACATGGGCCTATGTAAAGAGAATTGGAGGTTTATCCACTATCCCTGATTTACCCCAAAGAGAATACGAGAAGAAAGATCGTCCCATCTTGGAAGATTCAATATTGGTTGGAGATTTGGAAGAATTAGTAGAAGTAGCTTTACAGGAAGTTGTTCAGCCATTGAATCAAGTAGGCCCAAACACACCTTACTATTCTCTTGTGCATACTCTTGTTCCTTCACCTCCTCACTCTCCACCCAGACTCATGGCAGGCGTTAATGCCAATCAGCCACTTAACCCACCAAATCCACCACTGTCTTGGAAAGCCAGATCACCCTTGAACTTAACACCTCCGTTGCATGGCCTACCTCAATATTTTGAGAAGATGCTGCCCAAATTTGATCCAAATGAGAAGATGCTAGTAGACGACCATTTACAAAGTTTCTATTTAGCAATAGAAGGATTAAGAGCTGGGGAACATGAGGATGTAGTTTGTAGACTTTTTTCGCACACTCTTAAAGGAGCAGCAGCATCATGGTATTTTAGTTTGCCTACAAACTCTATCCCAGACTAGGATACCTTTGAAAGGATTTTCAGAAGTAAATATGCAACCCAAAAAACTCATGCACCTCTCATGAAAGGACCGTGCGCCTTAAAGAAAGAGAGAAAAGAGAAGGTGCATAGTTTTACCCAAAGATTTGCAACCTATCTTAAGAATTTTTCTGAAGCTGACAAACCCTCGGATAAAGTTCTAATTGAGTATTATACTTCATCTCTAGGGCCCGATTTGGCCATGTTTGCCAAAATTTAAGCCAAATCCACGCTAGCAGAGACTTATGAAGAAGCGGAGAGAGTAGAGGCTGAAAAGGAAAGCATCGAAGATTATCCTGAGCAGTCAGGAGAAAAAAATGTTGGGAGGAAAGCTTTGTTATTTACTAAGCCTAAAGAGGAGCAATCACCAAATTTCGAAGGAATGGAAAAGATGATGCAGAAGCTCTCTAACAGAATAATAGACTTGGAAAAGGAAAAGGAAGCCCAGAAGTTTTATAAACCTTATTACAAGAAAAGGGAAGATAACAATCAATCCCAACCCCCTCCGCACAGCCCTACATCTATGAACTTAACGGAGGTGGGGATGGATAACTTTTGCACTTTTCACCAACAACCTCACTCTGAAAAGAATTGTCCTCAATGGATAAATTCAATGATGTTGGTAATGAATCAGCTGTTGGATTCCAAATTAACCGAGGATAATGATGAAGAAGGAAAAGACAACAATAAATCAACATAAAATTACAAGAGGATGAGGCCATGGTTTTATGGGAATGTCTATTGTTGTTTGATGTTGAGGAAGAAAAGGATCTAAGACATGAAGATATCTTGGAAACAAATGTAATGACGAGAAGCTAGGGGTTGATTAAGGAAAAAAACCTTATGCTCCCAAAGATTAAGAAACTTCAAAAGAAAGTTAAGAAATTTCAAAAAAACACTGCTCCGAAATTTACCACCACCAGTCAAAATCCAAGACAGATCAACATGCCTACTAATCCCATTGAAGAAAAGATAAATAATGTTAAAATGAATCTCACAGAACATAAGATGGATTATGACATTGTGGAGGATATCAAAAAGGTAAGGGTAAATATCTCATTATTTGATATGTGCAATGTGCCGCAGGAGAAAGAAAAGTTATTGAAAGCACTTGAAATATCAGAGGAGAAGCTTCCCACTGACAATCAGCCCCAAGAAGAAGAAATTGGTGAAGCAAGTGTGGGAAGTAAGCCTAAATGCAAGACTCCACCTTTTCTCCTTACTTTTGAAATTTTCAACCACAACATGCACAACTATCTAGTAGAGTCGGGGGCATTAGTCAACGTTATGTCACTATCGGTCTGCAAAATAATAAATGGACAACCTAAACCATCTACCTGGAGGGTCATTCAGTTGGATAGAACGAATGTGAAGGTAATTGGGGAAATGGAGGATGTTCTCATTCGCTTATCTTCAAATGATAAGGTATGTCAATTCATTGATATTGTGGTAGCTGACATACCTGAATCTTATGGACTTGTTTTGAGCAGAGATTGGTCAGCAAAGCTGAGTGGATATTTTTCCTCGGACTGGTCACATCTGTGGCTACCTTATAAAGGAAGCCCCAATCAAATTAAAGTTTTAAGAGATCCCCACATGAAACACAATGTTACTCAGTTCGAAGGTAAAAATTAACTAGTGAATTCTGTTTTGGGAAATTACTTTATTGAGTTAGAACCGGGAAACTATCAAGCGGAAGAAGCCAACGACACATCAGATGCTCAGCCTGATCTCCTTCGGTTTTCACAAGCTGATAAAATTGATTGTAAAATAGTATATTTAGCTGTAAATGTAGATGTTGATTCACGCACAGTAGTGATAGGCAATTTTTGGATGCTTTTCTTTGATGGGTCTAAAACTTTGGAAGGGTCAGGAGCCAGCTGTGTCCTAATTGATCCTGAGAAAAATAAACATTTTCTTTCATGTAGGTTAGAGTTTAAATGCACCAATAACACAGCCGAATATGAAGCACTAGTTCAAGCACTAAGAAAATCAATTGAGTTAAAGGTAGAAAATCTAAAAGTCTATGGGGATTCTGAAATAATTGTAAAACATATTCGAAAATCAAATACATTTCATTTCCCCTCATTTAAAAGCTTATCAAAATGAATTATGGGATTTGCTTAAATATTTTCATGCATTTAATATTGTATCAATTCTGAGACTTAAGAATGCAGCAGCTGACTTATTGGCCACCTCAGCCGCATGGCTTGTGCCCTCTAATAACCGGTGTTCTATTGAATTACTTTTCAGGCCCTCGGTTCCAGATATGATTACCAATCTATGAGTTTTTTATGATGATCAGCAGATTCTAGAATGCTTGACGAATGACGAGACCTTCAAAGGGGCAATTATTGATGATGAAGAACATCAATCCGAGCTAAAATTTGATAATTTTATTCCCAAAGGAGTCAGAACTTTAGAGCGGATGTTTGATCTAAACGAGAAATTCAAAAGGCCAGTGAATGTGAAGACTCATAGCTCGTCTCTATAGTTCGAGTTTATTAATTTGGGGACTAAAATTGAGCCTAAATATGTGAATTTGGGAAAGTGTTGCTCTCCAGGTGAAAGGAATAAGTTCATCAGTCTGTTCAAACAATACAAAGATGTTTTTGCCTGGACGTATGAAGATCTGAATGCATATGACACCAATATTATTCAGCATGTTATCCCCATTAGATCTAGGGTCAAGCCTTATCAACAACCTTTAAGGAAAATGCATCCAAAATTGGAGCCTCTAATTCAAAATGAAGTAAAGAAGCTGTTGGATGATAAAATTATTTTCAAAGTTAGACACTCGGAATGGATTTCAAATTTGGTACCAGTAAGAAAGAAATCTGGAGAAATTAGATTATGTGTGGATTTCAGAAACCTAAATCACGCTTCAGATAAAGACAATTATCCTGTCCCACCCATGGAACAGATATTGTAAATAGTTTCAGGTTCTGAATTATTTTCTTTATTAGATGGATTCTCTGGCTACAATCAAGTGTTAGTAGCTGAAGAAGACAAACTTAAAACTACATTCAGAACCAGATGGGGGACTTTTGCTTACAGAAGGATGCCCTTTGGACTCATAAATGATGGAGCTACTTTCCAGAGGGCTATGGACATAGCTTTCCACGGTCTAATTGGCCACAGTGCAGTAGTATACCTCGATGACATCACAATATTTTCAAAGAAAAGGGAAGAACATGCATTCCATCTAAAACAGATTTTTGAACGTTGCCAAAAATATGGTATCTCCTTAAACCCCAAGAAGTGCGTGTTTGTCGTTACTGAAGGTAAGTTACTGGGTCACATGGTTTCTAAGAAGGGGATATGCACAGACCCAGAGAGGATCAAAGCTATCGAACAGATCCCCTTACCCCATAATAAAAAGGGCATGCAATCATTTATGGGGACAATAAATTTCATGCGAAGGTTTGTGCTAGATTTCGCTCAAATTGTTCAACCTTTGTAGCAAATGGTAAAGCAAAGTGTACAATTCAAGTGGACTGATGTAGAGAAGAATGCATTTAGTAAAATAAAGACAGCTATTGTGCACGCACCCTGTTATAGCGGATTTCACCACTCTAGGTGAATCACACTTTGTATGGCCTTCCCTTGTCTCGCTCCAGACTCTTTAGACCCCATGGACCATATTTTGTCCTTTGATGTTTCCTTGATCATCCCTAAAACCATATGAAAAATGATATACGCGGCTTTTAACCTGATAACCGCATACATACGTGGGTTTGACCTCGATAACCACGTACATCGAGATGTGTGCATAATCCAAATCCTTTTGGAGTTTTCCTTGACATGGATCCGACTCATTTGACTCCTGGCCTTCCATATGCCTTGAGAGCGCTCAAATTCGACCTTTCATTATCCCTTTGAAAGCTATATAAGGAACCCCTTGGTACATTGAAGGCATATAGAGAGAATTGAAGAAAAGAAACTATAGTCCATTGTTGCTGGAATTTATACTTGAGTCTGCATCCCTTCGTCCCTTGGAGCATTGTTGTGTTCTTCCCAAGCTTGCCTTTTTCTTGTGAGCTTGCTGTTGAGAGATGGAGGATTGAGGTGGTGGAGGCCCAAGTGGGGGATTCAGTTTCTTCGGTTCGCGGACGTGCCTTCAAAGGTTGTATCTATCTTTTAATCTCTGATTTATATTAATAGAAATATCTTTTCCTGTCCAATGATGTGTATTTGATTGAATATTTTATCCATGGGAATATGTCAAATGTGTTAGGATTATTAATCCTCCCTTGTCCAAATTTGGTCATATGTCTAAATTAGGAGTCATGTCTAAATCGGGAGTCAATCCAGTCTATTTATAGTCATTAGCACCATTGGTTAAACTTGACCTAATTGGGGCACATGGTTTAATTGATTGCACACATGTGGGGCGCTTTTCTCACCTACCACAGTCAGTTAACCATTATTTAATACTAAATGTAACACTTGGTTGTGTTTTAGAACTCTGGTTATGATTTAGACAAGGACAGTTAACTACTGGGTCCTCCGATAGTGATTTAGACAATGTCTTGGTTACCTACAGTCAAGTAGAGTCATCAATTCGAACTTCCTCATGTGGACTCGAATTGCTTGTGGCTATTAAATCCATTTTTTATTATTGTAATTATTATCTGGATTACTTTTTTTATTAATGAAAGCATTCATAGCTGCAAGCCTTTTGCACTGTTTCATTCTTCAATGGCTGAGTAAATTGTGAGATCTTCTTTGTGAGTTTTGTTTTTGTCTATAGATCTATATGCTCAAATTTACATGGTATCAGAGCCTCGGTGGACAAGACTCCTCTACTCCTCAGATCTCCAATCGGATCACTTTGTTTGTTTGATTGTGTGACAGGTTATCAGCTTTCTTGCAGCATTCGCTATAGCAGCTCAGTCTTTATTATTACATTCAAAATGGCTCATCCAATGGAGCCTCTCACTCCCTTCAACTATCACGAGTGGAAGGATGACATGAGAATATTGCTCTGCACCAAGCATCTCTTCAGACTCATTGAAGAAACAGAGGAAGAGCCAGAATCAGATAAAGACAAAGCTAAGTACATGAATAGGATTGATGAAGCCATTGGACTCATGCTCTTCTTAGTCTCTGTAGATCTTCGATTTCACATCCAAGACTTGGACACTCCCAAGGAGGTTTGGGACAAGATTGCTTCCTTGTTTTATAAGCATGATGAGATGAGGATCCATCAGCTAGAAAATGATCTGATTACTCTCAATCCATCAGATTTCGAATCTCTAAATGAATTTTTCTCAAAGTTCAAGAACCCGATATATCAATTGAAGCAATGCAAAGTAAAGAAGGATGAAGATCAGCTCATTA
>LPNX010683670.1:110210-135997 GCA_001517045.1 Pseudotsuga menziesii | reverse complement strand
TGCAAGCCTTTTGCATTGTTTCATTCTTCAATGGCTGAGTAAATTGTGAGATCTTCTTTGTGAGTTTTGTTTTTGTCTACAGATCTATATGCTCAAATTTACAAAATGCTTTTACATTATTGATTATATATGCTAGAATAGATCTAACACCATGATATATAGTATGCTTGTATTGTTTACTTGTTGTTGAGTAAGTATTATATCAATTCAAGCTGAAGATTGGAAAGCTCAACGGGGATCTACTTCAACCGTCCGGAATAAGGTACGAGGTCTGATCCTTTAGTGTTAGACATTTTATTTCTATTGCATATTGGGAAAGATTGATTTTTGGAGCCAACTTGTCTGTTGTGGTACCCCAAGCCATAGGAATTTCTCTCCGTAACACACCCTCCCTCAAAAGTCCGGATTTTGAGAAAGATTTTATTTTGTACACTTTTGCATCTGATGATTCACTAGCAGCGGTGCTTACCCAGAAGGAATACTGGGGAGATGAGTTCCCCATATCATTTATGAGTACCGGTCTGCAAGGGGCCGAATTGAATTACCCAACTGTAGATAAACAAGCTTACGTAGTGTTCAAAGTGGTCAAACAATTCAGACCATTTATACTTAAGAACCAAACAAAGGTAATAGTTCCACACCCAGTTGTGAGGTATCTTTTCATACAAAAGGAATTAGGATAAAGAAGAGGCAACTAAGTAACAACTCTACAGGAGTATGACCTGGAATTCAAGCCAACCTCCATAGTTAAAGGGAAAGGATTGTGCAAACTAATGACTGAAAGTAAAGACAATGAAGAAAATAACTGGGAGGATGAAGCTGAGTTACATTTGGTGGATGTATGTCCTCTTTTCACAGCTCCGGACTCCTGGTATCGAGACCTTGTGCATTACCTTCAGGTGGGATTGCTATCGGAACATTGGAATTCTAAGCAAAGAAGAGCACTGCGTCTTAAATCAGCCTCATACCAGATTGTTGAAGGAATATTATTCAGAAAGAATTATGATGGAGTTCTTCTTAGATGCTTAGAGAAAGAACATGCTGAGAAGGTCATGATAGACTTACATGATGGGCCTACTGGAGGACATGTTTTTGGGGATACAACAGCCCATAAAATTCTCAGAGCTGGATACTATTGGCCCACACTATTCAAAGATGCACATTCCCATGTTAGAAAGTGCGACATCTGTCAAAGGTGTGGTGGAAGACAAGTTAAAGGAGCAGGACCATTAAAGCCTGTGATGATAACAGAACCTTTTGAGCAGTGGGGGATGGATATCATTGGATAGATAAAGCCAAATTCTTCCTTGCAACACAAGTATATTCTGACCGCAACCGATTACTTCACTCGTTGGGTCGAAGCCATTCCATTGCGTAAAGTGAATGAAGATGTGGTCATGGACTTCTTGCAAGATCATATTATGATCAGGTTTGGAGTTCCAAATTCTCTAGTTTTCGATAATGCTACTTATTTTTCCTCTATTAGATTAATTGCATTTTCTCATGAAAAAGGAATTAAGTTGCATTACTCTGCAAATTATTATCCACAAGGAAATGGTTTGGCTAAATATACAAACAAGAATCTAATTAGAATCTTAAAAAAGACTGTGATAAAAAACCAGAGATGTTGGCATTCAACATTACTAAATGCTCTTTGGGCTTATAGGGTCACCCCCAATACTTTGTTAGGTGTGTCCCCATATACCCTTGTTTATGGAAAAGAGGCCATTCTACCCCCCAATATCATGCTACCCTCTTCCATAATAGCTCAAGAATCGAGAGGATCAGGTAATGAAGTCTTGCAGATGAGGATACATAATCTTTTGAAGGTGGAGGAATCTAGATCCAAGGCCAGAGAACATTTTAAACAACAACAGGAGGTAGTGAAGAGGTGGTTTGATAAGCACAAAGTTGGGACAAAAGAATTTGAGGTAGGATATTTGGTTCTTAAGTGGGATCACCCTCATGATGAGAAGGGAAAGCACATGAATTTTGAGCAGTTATGGGTAGGCCATTTCCACATTGCAGCAAAAATTGGCCCCTCAACCTATAAATTCCAAGATTTATAGGGATGGGAGGAGAACTTACCAGTAAATGGTTTAGTTCTTAAACCTTATTTTTCTTGATTTTGTTTTGTTTTGTACATAAATAATTGACTTGTTTTACCACTTTGATTTGTTCCTTTCATTTTGTTTAGTTTAGTTTTCTTCTGATTCCAATAAAAGAAGCAAACTTTTGGTTGCATGGAGAGCATTAGAACCCTTGATAAACTGAGATTCTTTGGGCATTAGACTGTGTCTTATTGTTTGAATCTGATGGAATTTCTTCTAGTAAGTAGTTTTCCTAAATGTATATGAACACATTGAGGTCCAGCGTAATCCCTGAAATAACTCAGAATCAAAAGGTCTGGAATACTATTTCGAGGCTCCATCCATTTCACATCTAAAACGTTATAGGGGGTGACAGCAAAAGACCCATGGAAAGGGGAGCAAGGTAAACAGTATATTATATCTAAATGATCCCATGCCAAGAATTGAAATATAAAAGGCTAATAAGAGTCAAAACTCCTAAGAAAGCAATATTTATCGAAACAAAGTACTGAATTATATGAGTACAGATTGCCAAAAGTTCTTCTCCGTCCGTGAGCTGAAAATTAAATGCATCTCTCACACAAAAGGACACTATGGATAGAAGAGCCTGAATAAAATTCAGAAAGAAAGGCATGAGGAGGACTCAGAAGAACAAAATTCCACAAACAAAAAGTGCCAAGTGGCATGGGAATGAGGAGCAAACAAATAGTTATGTTTACCATGTGTTACAATCCTGTGGTGTCTAAGCTGGAAGCTACCTGAAGACAGAGTAAAATGAAATCCACCTACTTAACCTCAAAAGAGTTATCCCGACTTTGAGATTTTGAGTTTCATTCCCTAAAATTGGACTATCATCAATGATTACAAGAGCATATATTTTACATAAAGGGAATCCAGGTATCTAGAAGAATTCAGCATGTCGGTTTTACTACTAAACAATATATTGCTCAAAGGGGAGTTTATTCAAAGATCTGGGTTCACCGGTGAGCCACCAGTTGTTGCAGCTGCAACTTTCCCAAATTTCTAAAAAAATTGGACCCTCCTTGTTGATTTTGTTGAAGGTCGTTTGTTCCCTTTCTGCCACGTGTTTGGATTGTGCGAGGCCAGTTTTTCTTGCCTTTCGGTAATCCGTTTGGGTCTGCGATTGTTTTGGATTTTAGAATTTAGCGGGTTTTTATGTTGTGTTATCGTTGCCGAGGTTTTGCCAAGGTTTCAAATGGGATTTCCAGTTGCCATTTTTTGGAGGTCAGTTAAACATGGCGCCGATAATTAAAGCCTTTCATTGAGCCCATGTTCTATTTTGAAAAATACCTTGCTTGGCATTTTTTTCGGAAAGTGTTTTGATTTGGATCGGAGGTCGAAGGCTGATTGAGATCCACCATTGTGGCACCAGAGTAAACTAACTTCCCGTTGGACTGCTTTTCCTTTCGCCGATGTCTTGTTCTATTTATCTCCGATGTTGACTAGTCTGCGGATTTTCTGGACCTCATAACTTCCGTCGTTCTAGCTATGTAACGCACTAACTATCTGATGCCCTAGAAGATCCAACCCCCGACATTTTATTGCACCAATTTTGGTTTGTGTGCCGGAACCCCTAGATTGTAGGTTCCCTGCCATTGCAGCGGTGTAGCCCACTAACTGACCAATGTCGAATGTTCCGATTCGCCGATGGGGTTTTTTTATGTGTCCGCTTCTCAATCATTTCCTCGCCGATTATTCTGAGCTCATAATTGATTTTGTAAATGACCAGTGTGCCTTGTTTTCTTCAGGGTGAAATTTTCACATGAAAACCTAGCTTCGGTTTTCTTTTATTTCAGTAATCACTTTATTGGTATTATGTTTTATGTTTCTTGAAGATATTCGGAATAAATGATGAGTTTTCGTTTGATCGCAGACAGACATGGGAGTTTTCTCAGATCCCTTTGAATATTATTGCGGCGAATAAGATACAGTTAGAAGACAAAGCAGGTTAAAAAGCATAAGGCAGCAAAGTTGTTGCTCGAGGAAAATAAAATAATAAGGGTCTGAAGAGGGACCAATGAATGGTAGAATGTAATCATTAAAGAGCACGGGCCCTCGCTTGGGCATTTCGTCGGTTACTTGGCGGTGTCCGTTTTTTATAAAAGTATTTATTTAAAATGTAACATGGAATTATGAGCATTTGAGAAAAATGACAAGACTAGAGATTGAAACGTTTGTGGGGCAACTGAAAGGTTGAGCTGGTTCTTGTATAAATGGGAAAAGAGAGAAAGAGAAGGGGCTTTTTCCCGGAGATACTTGTGAACTACTTGTTGTAAGAGGAACTATTTCGTTTTGCAATAATAAAATTACAATTTTTCCTGTTGGAGAAAATGCTGTGTGGAATGTTCAAATGTGATGAAATGAAAAATGTTGAAGGGGAACTATTTTGTTTTTAGTTTTGTTTCATTAACTATGAGATTGTTCTAACTTTCTGAACCTATGTTCTTATATGACTGTTCTCTGGTTCGTTCTGTGATAATTTCCACTATGAGTAATGAATGTTTTAACAAATGACGAGCTATCTTGTTGTGCATATCTTTATTCATGTTTATGTGTTTTGATTTTAAGAACAAATATCTATGATTTATCTTAACATATGAACGGTATTACATTACTCATGAATTGATAATTTTGCTCCCTAGGGACAACTTAGTTAATATTGTTTTTTTTAGTTGTGTGTGATTTAGATGCGAAAGAGTCTAAGACGAGAGGTAAGAACCTGCGCATCACATTGTGACCAGTCCTCGCATTCTTCATCAATCTGCATCTTAGATAGGCACTTGCATATCATACTTAAAGTCAAAAATAAAAAAAATATACACTGTGGACAGGGCCGTAACCAGTAAAACCATTTGTTTTGTTACTTGACCTACGGTAGCCTGACCGCAAACTGGACGGATTCCCTATACCAAATAGTCACGGGCTAGTTGGGAACATTGACTGGGGAGAATCCCTTGCTGTTGTTTCCTGCGAATTCCCAGGCCTCAACAGGGTCTAATTAATTTATATATATGGTTAGCAAAAGTGTAGGCATCTGTAACATTTCATGGACGTTACCATGAAACTACTCATAAAATTAGTTTTGTTTTGTGGAAATGCTCTTTCCTACTTTGGAAAAAATGTTTTATGGGACACCTATATGTGAAGGCAGGCATGCATAAATAGCCCATGGATATTAAGAAAACCAAGAGGAAGGTGCTATTCAAGTTTGGTCCTTAATTCAAAAACATATACATCCATTCACTGGTAAACTTTATCTGGTTCTTCATCCAATATTTGCTTTAACACAGAAACTACTGTGAGATTTTCAAAAAAGGCTTGTTATGCTTTCCTGGTATGTCCATAACATATTGGAATTATTGTATGCATTTGAGACCATATTTAATGGATTTAAGAGTGATTTCATTATTTCAACACAGTGCATAGCATCAACTATAATAACTAGGCTAAAAGGGACAAATAAAAGTTCAGATCTATTTCCCATTTCTCATACCAGCTGACAAACAAAATCAGAGTCTTCTACACATCATTTGTTGCAACATTTCCTTGCAAAAGATCAGTAGTTGCTAGAAAATCAGCAAGCGAGGCTGAAGAAGCACTACCCTAAGTTGTAACAATGCCTGCACAATATTGACAGTAAGTAAAGGAGTAGTGTAGATGATGAATTGTTTAGCAATACTTGCAACAATTGCTATATGGTATTGAATTACACTTGGAATACCTTTCTGCATTGCTTAACTAATCGCCACAAGCATTGCAACTAGATGTCCCAACTTACTAAACCAGAAAATATCCGTACAATAGTGGGTTTCGTAAATGTTTTATCATTTGATTCTTTAATGTGAAGGGTACTTAGAATTTCAACTAACAACAGACTGAATCAGATAAATATGTAACGCAAACCCTGAGTTACTTTCAAACCTAAGCAATGTTAAATCTTATGGCTAGATTAGTATCATTCCTAATGGATTTCTTTCTCTTCTGAGGGAATCTGTTTCCCTTTTTTTAACAAAAGCAGTTTAATATTATGTTCATAAATCCGCCATCAGTAGATACAGGGTTGTTACATCATGAGCTACATATAACTTCTGAGATATTCAATGCAGAGCTGTGTCTCAAAAAAGTACAGTCTTCAGAAATGGGATGGCTGACCTTCGCAGAGGTTTCCCACTCTTGTTTGCAAGTATAGATGCTAAAAACACTGCTGAAACATGTACATATTTGCATACATAAACAAATTGAAGTAAAATAAAGAACCTGGTTTCTATTTTCCACTGTTTGCTCATGAGGGGAGGGATGGATTTCCTGAATATCCATATCGATATCTTCCTAATTGACTGTGTCCTGTTCCCTCAGGCTTCCCATCATTGACCCTGCTGAGAATCTATTGTTTGAGAGTAAAGATTGAGTGGTTTTGTTCTGTGCTACCAGTTGAGACCTGAGTGCATTACATTCCACCTCTAACATGTGAATTTGATGAGCCATTTGGATAGTTTGTTGCTGTTAGTAATGGTGCATAGTGTTGACCATAATTGCATGCTGACTTGTGCTTTCCAGATCTAGACTTGTGAGTTTATTATGCCTGTGTTCTTGCTGAGAACCCTGAGGTTTATATAGCACACGTTGAGGTACAAGAATAAGCGTTAATCCAAGAACGAAATGCAAGTAATGAAACACTCTCCTTGCAAAAACGAAAGGCAAATAATGAAACTTCTAGCAATAGGATCAGTTTTAAGAATCAACCTTGGCCATAATGCATATCATAGGATTTAATTTCAATACTATGTTGGAGAACTTAATCTTTTCACATAAAACTAACAGAACTTAATCTTTTCCTAGCCAGATTGTGTGAATGGTAGAACATGTGTGGTTCTGCATAAGTGCTGGGATTAAGTAATTGTTGGTCTGCAGAATGTCAAGCTCAAGCTGGAGCTTTATTAAAAGCCCAAAAGAGAAAATGAGGGGACACTGGAACGCAAGGTAGTTACCTGAATAAGAATATTAGTACTGATCCATGGAATATCCGTAACCAGCTTCAGCAACTCGTAGGTATTGACCAGTACCACGGTATAGATAGTGCCAATCGTAGGAAGCTGCAAGCTAAAGTGACCCTTTCAAAAGCAAATTTGTCATCTGAAGATGGCAAAGCAGAGAACAGCTCCATTCCCTGGGTCTTTTATGCTCAGTTTGTGTTATTAGTGTAAGTCTATGTCTCTGTAAAGACGTGTTTGGTGTTTTTGGGGGGTAAGTTTGGAAACTCTGAAGGCTTGGACTGGGTACATGAAAGTTACCAATTTTTGGAATGTATGCAAAATAGACTATGCACTCACTGGTTTTACTCAACCGCTATAAATGATTTTGATATATCAATGGATTTATGGAGAAAAAATCATTTAATTTATAAGTCTACCGTGGTTTTAACTAATATGCTTGGATCTCTCCCACATTCAGTTCGGGTAATAGGCTTAGATTTCAATTCAATTTTCATAGTTACACTACTATAAATGTATTGTTCATTCATTTCCATATTCGTGATTCAAATTATTTTTAAATGGAATTGTTATAAGTATCGTTGATTTTAAAATAATAAATGTATTGTCTTTATTTTCAAATTAATTATTATTATATTTTTTTATGGAATCTGGTTATTTGTTAATAAATTTTAGAAAATCTTGTTTAGAGATGTAAAAGTATAGTGTAGTTTATTATTATATTAAATATTACTATTACAGTTATTTAATTTGTTGTTGGCGAACATTCATAAGTCACAAGTTAAGTGTCACAGATAAGTTATCAGTTACATCTCTCCATTTATTTTAATTAAATGAGTTATCTTTCACAAAATGTGAGTTATCCACCCATTACCTAGTAGTTATCTATGCATCAACGATTAATTATCCATGCATCCATTATTTTTTATATTTTGTTTAATAAATTTTTATTTTGAATTTGTAACAATACACTTCTCTCATACTCATGCAGTCTAGAAAAAGCATAGATACTTCTCCACCCTAAAATCTCAATTAAAAACACCTAATGTTTTTCTTTGTGGTTCATATTCACCCTTATAAAAAGCTTTGGCTCATTATGTATGAGTGATTTGTCACTAAATTTTAAGATAATAACCTTTTTATAAGCAATTTTCATGAGATATTAATTTTGAAAAAAAAGTGTGTAATATATTATTTATTATTTTAGATTTTAATGGAATATTATCTTATATTTTTTATTCCATTAGTATCTTTATAAAAATTGTATATGATGTATATTTATGCCAACCTTCCTTGAGCTACATGTTATTTTGGTTGGACTTTGAAGCAATCTTAGGAAACATCTTGTATCCCATGTTGTTTATCTTGTTCTTGTACATTAGATACCCAACCATAGCCATGCTCTTAATGGGGGATAGACTTGTCTCTATGAGGAGGATACGATAGGTTGTAATACCTTTAATTCCGATATTATTAGCTATAAAACTCTTTCAGTTTTTCCTATCCTTCCAAAGATAGTTCATTTGTGAGACCCATTCTCAGGGAGAATGGTACCCTAGTCAGTTAACTATGGCAGAGTAAGACCCTAGAAGGTACCCTAGGGCCCCCAGTAGTCTCCTGGGGTTCTTGGTATGGGACAAAGCAGGTTGATACCATGGCAAATTCCCTAACACATGGTTAGGGACCCTATATGTCTCTAGGTTATTCTGGTCTAGGACCAAATAGTTTCTTCGACACAATGTCCAAGCAAATCCTACAGCTTAAGATAGATACTTCCTAGCATGGGACCAGGAAGATTCTTGGTCTAGGACCAAGAATATCCTGCATGTACATTCCTAGTCAGTTAACGAGGTGGATCTTGGTCAAGTTGACCAAGATGAGGATGTGTGACGCCCTCTCTCCTATTCGATTATTTCTAGGTTGTTTCTCAAGGGACCGATCACGCCTTGATGATGTCACTTACACATAACCCTTAGAAGCAGTATTGAGGACCAAAGCATCACATCATCCAGTTTGGATCTTCTTCCTTATATTGTGATGATAAAATATATATAGAACACATGTGACAATATACCTTGAGAGAGAAAAGATTGATGTCCTTGGTTTGTTTGGTCCTATGGGTAAAAGGGGTTGATTGTCCACCTTTATGTTACACCTTGGTCTTGTAGGTATGAGGGGTGTCTTACCTTCGTATTATTAACCCTTTGGTTGACTTATGGTCCTTTATCTTTTACTTGGTCCTAGCATCCTTATTGTGTGTACTTTGGTATGATGACTTTTATTTTATGGTTTTTATTTTTGGACCATTGGTACCCTATCCTAAGTCAACTTAATTTTATGGTTTTTATTTTTGGACCATTGGCCAAATTAACTTTATGATTTTTATTTTTTAAGACCATTGGACCTTTGGTACCCTATTCTAAGTCAACCTATTTTTATTTTTATGTTTTATTGGTAAACACCCTAAAACCTAGGGGTTACCTAAGTGACATTTCTAGAAGGCTTGTTAAGATTATAAATACAAGTCTTGAATTTTCATTTGACACATGTCTTGACAAGAGAAGATTGGAGATCTACTTCAAGGGACTATTCTAGGGTTTGTTGATTCTATCTTTGGCTTGACATCTAGTATTTTGTTGTTGGTTTGAGCTATCACCACCTCTTTCTCATCCTCTTAAGGTTTCCTCTCTCTTTCCCTATCTGTTGCTAATTTTTATGTTGGACCATGATTGTTTGTAGCTGCTCCTAAACTGAGCCATGACTGTTTTGCGCTCCTTGAGATGGGTTGTGGCTATTTTGTTCTCATTGAGCTAAGCCATGACTATGTTTGTGTTCCTTGGGTTGTTAAATGACCTTATTTATGATCCTTATGCCTTTGACTGATTTGTGACCTGTTTTGGGATCTGTTATTTATTATAGCTTGTTTTGTGGGTGAGTTTGTGTTGGTACCTACTGTAATTTTTTAGTCTGGGTCGTGACCACTGTTAGCTACCCAAACTTGGTTCGTAACCTTTCTGTTGATTATTAGAGTGGTAAGTGACCCTTGTATGGTTGTTCAAACCTGGTTTATGATTCTTGGATGTCTCCTATGCTGAGTTGTGACCTTATGTGTGCTCATTGAACTTGAGTTGTGACCTTTATGATGTGTTTGGACAGATCTCTGATCTCTATGAGAATCTTGGATAGAGCTATGATTCTTGTGGGTTGTTAAGACTCTTACTTGACCTTGTTGGGTTCATCTGAGTTGTGACTTGTGTCAATCTTCTTAAGCTAGTTCTAATCCTGCTAGTACCTAATAGTGTTTGGGGCCGAGTGTCATTGCTGGGGTTTTAACTTTTGGTGATTGGGTCATATTGCTTGATATTGTATTTAAGCTTAACCTATTGCTCTCTCTCTCTCTCTCTCAAGGTATGTCATATGTTCCTTTTGGAATCTTGTCCTTATAGTGATAAGAGATCATTCCAAAAGTGTCTAAGTATAAGGTAGATCCAAACCAAATCTCAACTAACCTTTTATTTACTGTTGTTATATAAATATTTTTTTAGTACTTCTATTATATATTTTGTATTAGTATTGCTGATACTATGTTTTGCATATCAAGGACCAACTTAAGCACATGGACCATTGAGGAGTGCTAAAGTTTAAAGAGATGAAAATTATGTTCTAATTTTTCCTACTGTAGGAATTTTATTCAATATTGTTCTACATTTTGAAATGTATCTTTTGTTACAAAGTAATTGATTGAATTGGTGTGCAAAGTTGTTAATTTAAAAAAAAAACTAATCTAACCCAAAACTTTAACATGGTATCGGATATTAGGGATTGTAGCTAACTCTTTTGTGTAGTCTAACAAAGTCTACAACGATCCTAAGATAAGGGTTTCAACTTTTTCAAACTAACGGTAAGGGTCTGAACTTTATTTTGGTCATTAAAGTGATAAAAATGGTAAAGTTATGATATTTACAAAATTTGATTGACCTCTGAGACATCTGAAGAAAGAGATGTATTATTTCAGTCTATATCAGAAATTGGATTTGATAGAATGAAAACTTGATGACCCCTTGAAGAGACCAACAAATACCAGTAGTGTCTTGACTTATGATCATAATTATGATATCTACTAAGTTGATCATTTATGGTCAGAGTTTGTTAGCATAAGGAAGTAAGAATTGAGTTATGATCCTAATCATATGTGTTAAACTATCATGGATTATATACCAAGTGTGATGATGCATGAGATATTGAAAGTATATTATTTAAGAAGTGCATGCTCAGGTTTAAAATGCATTGATGTAGAGTCATTATTTGTGATGCATCAATCAATGTAATATGAATTTGCAAGTGCAAAGAATCTTAGAGCTTAATCGCATGTCTAGGGTTATGACCTAACCTAGATTGTGCTAATACATGTATATTATTACATGAGGATGATATGATGTTCACACCTCTAAGGATACATGTTCAATTTGATGTCAAGATCAAGATGCACCATGTGATTTCTGCATAAGGGTAAGTATAAAGAGGAATGACTTTCTATCCCAACTTATGTTGATTATTTGTCATAACATATGGATATGCTCTTGATGGCCTTGAGATAGATGCTTTGTACATATATGAATGATAATATCATGTTATTATGTGGATGTGACAACTAATGAATGTTTGCAAATCTTGTTTTGCACATCTCAAGAGGGAGTTGAATGTTCAGGTACAGAGGGAGTAAGAGGCTCTATAAAATGCAGGATTAGTTATGTTGGATGTCATCCTCCCATAAACACTACCGAGAATTTGTTATCGATAGAGTGGAACAAATAGTAAGTTCAGATACCAAGAGGGGGATAAAATGTGCTCCTCATTTCCCAGTAGGATGAGATTGCAAAGAAAATTTGTGATCTCCCTTGAATAAAGTTATAAGAGAACCTTCCCCAGTAATATAGACATGGAAGTAAGCCCAATCCATGAGTCATCTCTCTTAGATGAGCAGAGGGAGGAGGTCAAGGATTCTTTTGGTTGATCCATTTGAGAAACCTATTGAGAGGTTTCATTATTGCTATGATTTGATATCTCAAATGAGTCATGTCATTGTTTTAGAAACGTCCATTTATGAGGAGGCATCCAAACATCAGGTTCGAAAAATGTTAAATGACGTGTGGAAAATGGTTCTCATCTATCAAGGGAAGTTAGTTATAACTTCCAATTGGATCTATAAAATATCAAGCTTCTCAGAAAATCCTGTGCTCTATGACATGTAGGAACACATCAAGAGGAAGTATCACCATGTCTGGTACATGGTGCAATATGCTTTTTCAAGTAGACATGTTACTGATGTGTTGACTAAGCCTTTGTTGAAGTCTAAGTACTTTCTAGACAAGCTTAGTGTTGCTAAGAATGCCTCTCTTGTTGAGAGGGAGTGTTAAAGATGGTGCAACTGCAAGACCCATTCTCAGGGAGGATGGTACCCTAGTCAGTTAACTAGGGCAGAGTAAGAACCTAGAAGGTACCCTAGGGCCCCTAGCAGTCTCCTGGGTTCTTGGTATGTGACGAAGCAGGTTGATTCCATGGAAAAAGTCCCTAACATATCATTAGGGCCCCTGTATGTCTCTAAGATATTATGGTCCAGGACCAGACAATTTCTTTGACACGATGTCCAAGAAGATCATACAAGTTGAGACAGATACTTCTTGGTCTAGAACCTGGAATATTCTTGGTCTGGGACAAAGTAGATCCTGCAGGTACATTCCTAGTTAGTTAATCGGGTGGATCTTGGTTAAGTTAACCAAGATGATGATGTGTGATTTCCTCTCTCCTATTCGGTTATTGCTAGGTTGTTTTCCAAGGGACTGGTCACCCCTTGATGATGTCACTAGCAACTAACCCTTAGGAGTAGTACTGAGGACCAAAGGATCACATCATCAAGTTTGGATCTTCTTCCATATACTATGATGATAAAATATATATGGAACACATGTGACAATATACATTGAGAGAGAAAAGATAAAAGTCCTTGGTCTTGTTGGTCCTATCAGTAAAAGAGGTTGATTATACACCTTTATGGTGCACCTTAGTCTTATGGGTATGAGGGGTGTCTTACCTTATTATTATGACCCCTTTGGTTAGGCTTATGGTCCTTTATCTTTTGCTTGGTCTTAGCATTCTTATTGTGTGTACTTTGGTATGATGGATTTTATTTTATGGTTTTTATTTTTGGACCATTGGGCAAATTAACTTTATGGTTTTTATTTTTTAAGACCATTGGACCTTTGGTACCCTATTCTAAGTCAACCTATTTTAATTTTTATGTTTTATTGGTAAACACCCTAAAACCTAGGGGTTACTTAAGTGATCTTTCTAGAAGGCTTATTAAGATTATAAATTCAAGTCTTGAATTTTCATTTGACACATGTCTTGGCAATAGAATATTGGAGATCTGCTTCAAGGGACTATTATAGGGTTTGCTGCTACTATCTTTGGCTTGACATCTAGGATTTTTCTATTGGTTTGATTTGCTGACACCTCTTTCTTAGCCTATTAAGGTTGTCTCTCTCTTTCCCTATCAGTTGCTACTATTTATGTTGGGACATGATTGTTTATAACTACTCCTGAACTGATCGGTGAATTTTTTGTGCTCCTTGAGTCGGGTCATGATTTTTTTGTGCTCATTGAGTTGGGCCATGAACGTGTTTGTGTTCCTTGGGTTGTTATGTGACCTTATTTTTTATCCCTATTCCTTTGACTAATTTGTGACCAATTTTGGGATCTGTTATTTACTGTGGCTTGTTCTGTGGGTGAGTTTGTGTTGGTACCTAATGTAATTTTTTAGTCTGGGCCGTGACCACTATTAGATTCCCATACTTGGGTTGTAACCCTTCTTCTGATTATTAGAGTGGGAAGTGACCCTTGTATCATTGTTCAAACTTGGTTTATCATTCTTGGATGTCTCCTATGCTGAGTTGTGACCTTATGTGGTCTCATTGAACTTGAGTTGGGACTTGTATGAGGTGTTTAGACAGAGTCGTGACTTTTGTGGGAAGCTTGGACAAAGCTATGACTCTTGTGGGTTGTTAAGACTCAGACTTGACCTTGTTGGCTTGATATGAGCTATGACTTGTGTCAATCTTCTTGAGCCGGTAGTAATCCTACTAGTACCTAACAGTTTTTGGGGATGAGTGTCACTGCTGGGGTTCTCACTTTTGGTGACTGGATCATATTGCTTGGTACTATATTTATCCTTAACCTATTTTTTTTCTCTCTCTCTCTCTCTCAAGGTATGTCATATGTTCCCTGTGGCAACTTTTCCTTACAGTGACAAGAGCTTATTCCATAAGTGTCTAAGTATAAGGCATATCCAAACCAGATCTCAACTAACCTTTTACTTATGTTGTTATATATTTTGTTTTAGTACTACTGCTACTATGTTTTTCATCCCAAGGACCAACTTTACCACAGGGACCATTGAGGAGTGCTAAAGTTGAAAGAGATGAAAATTATGTTCTAATTTGTCCTACTATTGTATTGGTTTTCATCTTCCACCATGTTGGAATTTTATCCAGTATTGTTCCACATCTTGAAATTTATCTTTTGTTACAAAGTAATTGACTGAATTAGTGTGCAAAGTTGTTAATTTTTGAAAAAACCCTTATCTAACCCAAAACTTTAACATTTATGCCAACCTCCCTTGAGTTACATGTGATTTTGATTGGAGTTTTTAGCAATCTTAGGAAACATCTTGTCTCACATGTTGTTTATTTTGTTCTTGTACATTAGATACGCAGCCATAGCCATGCTCTCAATGGGGGATAGACTTGTCTCTATGAGGAGGATAAGATAGGGTGTCATGCCTTTAATTTGTATATTATTAGTTATAAAATTTAGGATTATAGGTGCAAAATAAAATATTGTTATATAATATTCTTAGCATTGATATCTAAATATACATCCACATGTACTGATTGAAAAGATCTTCCTTGTAAATCTTAATACAAGGAAAAATGTTCTTTTTGTAACTAGTTATGCCTCCAATCCCTCTCCAAAAGGATCTCTTGTTCCATACTAACCATAAGGAAAACCCTTCTATGTGAGGGACCTTATATTCTTCATGTTCCCAAGTGTCAACATGTAATATAGTATCAATTTTACTTAAGATCCAACTTAAAATGGGACCTTTTCTCCATGGAAAGCCACGCCAATTCTAATAGAGTATATGAAGTGTCCCAAATTCCTAATTATCATTATTTTTTGATCTCTAACATTAATATTAACTTTTCTATTCCTATTTATTGTCCATTTTCCTTCAACTAGTACAAGGAAAATTTTTGCCCCAAACATTCAACAATCGCCATGGAAATGGAAATAAAGCCCAAAAATGCAAAGAGCAAGCTATGGCAGGAAACAACAGAAAGAGCTAGCTTGTCCCAATAAGAGGGTGAATATGAGAGATAGTAAAAATATCCCCAAAGATAAGCTCTTGAGCGCTAAGGTACATGGAAATACATGATAAAGAAAAGCATTCCAGTACCAGGATGCTTAGTTGCATATGACTGTGGGCCAATAATCAAAGGATAAAGGAGAGCGATCTAACAGTCATCCAAAAGACAACCTAAAGGACCAGGGATTGAGGCCAAGAACTAAGTAAATATACATCAAAGCTAATGACAAGAATATCTTTGGTTAAGTACTTAGATTAACGTTCAAGCACCATGATGCATCAACAAGGTGCACAGAGTTTAATATTAACCCCTTGAGCCATTGGAAGATACTGCTGGGATACATGGAAAAATATTAGTGGTAATGGATCTAGTAGTGGCATATTCAAAATTGACTTTGACCAAGCAATTAACACCAACTCCACTGAAAACTGGAATCTGCATGGTTTCTTACTAACATGACAAATGGACCACATTGGGACCCAGGAAAGGCCACCATATGCATACAAAGCTTATTTTTGAAGTTTTCCCCATGATGGTGACAATGAGAAACGTAGGCACCACATGCACCATCCTAAAGGTCACACATGGTTAGCTAGACCTAGGTGGTGTCAATCCTAAATTTCACCCAATGGCACCCCACCACTTGGCAACTTCAAATTTGAACTTTTAAAGGGAAAAACAATTCGAGAGGTCATAATTTATGATAATGAAGAAGAAAAGGTTAATGTTGTTGTACTGTAGATTCATACACCCAAATCCATGGTCAACTGCGCCAACCATCATCCAAGTGCTTAATTCCAACCATATTTTATCCCTCTTTTTTCATTATGTTATTTTTCATTGTAAATTAAAGTTGGTATGGCCTCCTCGTCAAAGATTAAACCCTCCAAGGCCCAAATCAAGAGAAACCCCATGGAGGATCACATGATTGACCATGAATATAGCATTTTTGACCCAACCAACTCCTTCTCATACCTTCATCGCCTAATTAGAGAAGAAAAATCCAATTATGCTGCAAGACAAGCCTTCTGTCATATATGGGTTCAAACCTTTCTTGGGCAGTTTTCCCACAAACTATCCATTTTCCTGAATTTTTCACTTGGTGCACCACTAACCACTCAGCTAAAAAAGGGCCATATTCTCCTCTAATGGTTCCATGGCCCTTTTCATTATACCTAAAGAATCCTGACTAAGATTCTCTATTTCCCAGGACACCCTAGTACCTGTTAGCCCTCCACCATATAAAGCCTCAATTTTCTCAAAGGGATAAAGGAAATATTTGACCCTAATTTGCATCATATTAGGTTATGACATGGTAGTGCAGTGGATGACACCATCTTAATATTTCTATATACCATGACCCCATTAATAGGAATCATGCTCAATAAATTTGATTTGTGCTAGTTTTTGGATGAAAGCATTCATGCAAAGCTTGAGGATTTCCACACTATGAATTGATTTAGGTATCCATCATAACTATTCTATACATTTCTATATCAAAACAAAAAAGTTTTTGGAGTTTTAGAACTGAACACAAAAGATTAAACATGGGAGCTACTACCAACTTGCGATTAAACCAATATTGTCCTCAAGCAACTTGGGAATCAAGGTTTTTAAACCTTTGTAGACAAAGTTATGATCATAATATATTTTATCCTGCATAATTCCTGACCACTAAGGATATTTCCTTAGTTTAGGGAACTTCTACAACTAATCTCATATACCATAGTAGTTGTCTGGTTTATATATGAAGATTATACCATCAAAAGGGTGTATGTATTTGAAGAAGAATCGCATCTGGTGCCTGCATTCTTGGCCCCCAAGGTATTTTCTCTTGAGTATATCAGGAAGAGATTCTTATCTAACAAACTGCATTTGCAAATATGAATCACCCCATTACATTCAAGTTTCCCAAAGAAGTGGGCCCCTTCCTGGTTAAAACTATAAGTTCTTTGGAACAAGTGCAATAAATGTTCAAGGAACTCAACTTGGACAAATGATAAATATAGTCTTATGAACCCCATTAGGTGATATTCGAGAAGGGGACAAAAAATAAGAATTCATCATATAACCCTAACCCCCACCAAGAGTGGGAGGTAATAGCTAACTTGCCAATATGGTAATGGGTGAGTGCAATTATTTCAATTGACACAAAAATGTGTTAAAGTTACATCATCATGAGTCATTCTCCAAGTCAATATTGCACACCAAGATTGAGCCTCGTGTGCCGAGGTAATTCCTTAGGGACACCAAGTCAGACTTAAGAAACTTGGAGTAGAACCTTGAGTTGGACTCAAGAATGACTAAGACTTATGTGTATAGGTTAAGCGTCGTGTGTTGAAGTAATGCTTTGTATGTTAAAGTGAGGTCTTGTGTGTCAAGATAGATCCTCCTGTGTTTAGGTGGTGCCTCATGTGCTGAGGTAATGCTTTGCAAGTCAAAGCATGGATGGTGTGTGATGTACTATTGGCCATGGTATTTATTGGCCCTAGGTATGTTTTGGTTATTTTGGGTACCCTCTTTTGAAGTTCCAATCGAAGTGTGAATAGGGATGCGATGGAATGGGCAGGAAAAGTGGTCAGCTCCAAAGTTTCAGGAGAATATCAAGGAAAACAAGTTGTTTTGACGAAGTTCAACTGAAAATTTGGTTAATTAGTTAGATTTTTTGTCCACTTCCATTCATGGGATCGGGTAGTGGGTGTGGATTGCAAAGCGGACATTAGAGCCTATAAATATGTAATGGGTTGGGATTTTTGGGGTTAGCCAGTTTTTGGAGAAGAGAGTCAACGTTTTTTATTTTGTTGAAGAGTAAGTTAAAGAAGAATCACAAAGCATGAGGTTTATCTACATTCTATGTGTGTAGATATGATGTAATGGAGTTTTTGAGAAATGTTTATAGGATGTGTGCACAGACTTAAATCATTTGAGCGATGACTCTTCATAATAAATGAGCACTTTTTTTTCTCATCTTGGGTTTCTAGGTTAAAATCTTGGTGTCTTTTGTTCATGATGTGATTGCATGATGAATTCTTGATGTTTATTAATGCATAAATGAATAGCTGTGAATGAATGATAGATGAAATGTCATTGCAATGGTCATTTATATTGTTATGAAGATGGTTAATGTAGCGGGTAACTATGTAGATTCCCATCGCAGTATTTGATCTATCGAACTTAGTTCTATCATTGTTCTATATTACGAGGTTCCCCTTCACCATTGCAAAAACCTAGTTCTTGCATCTCCCATATGTACTTCAAGTGATACCTCATATTCTCTCCAAGTGTTGCTAAAAGGGTTACAACCCTTTTAGGCTAGTATCTTGGGGTTTTGTTGGTGTAATGGTGTACAAACCTTGGTTGTCATAAGATTGAGCAAATAAATGGTTTCATTTTTGGGACCAGGATCATTGTGAAGGGGATATATTTATAAGTGGCATCTGTCAAATCCTGATCGAGGCATGTCTAGATCAGAGGTTGAAGGAATTTTCTCAAGAATAAAATCAAGATCTATGACTGACTCCAGGGCACTAGTTGCGAACATATGTCTATTCTAATATTCACGAAATATTTTTCGACAAGTTTCCTATTTTGTTAAACATGTGGTTGTCAAGATTGACATCCTGGAAGACAAATTTCCAAGGGGGTGAGTCTCAGAGTTGGACACCTAATTTGATCCAATGACTAAAGTGTGTCTATAACAAGATATTTAGGGTTGTCAACTTTGGGGTTGATAGCATTATAGAAGGATACATCACTGAGTTTGTTGTTAATACTGCCAAATCGTATAGCAAAGTATAGCGAGAGCTATTTCTAAGTACACGAATACTTGAACTCTTTAAAACTATTAATTAAGATGTTATTGTGTGAAAAAGGGTTCTGAGAATTAACTCTGATGAGTAAAGTGATTGTACGCAGAGGGCATGGTTATCTACTGGAATAAGGTCTGAGGAGAATGTATGAGATAAGATGAGATGTTGCAAGGAGAATTAAGTGAGGCTGATGAAGATGGTGGCTACCTGAGGAGTGGGAAGAGATTCCATTCGAACAACAGGAGAAGGACTATGACAAGGAGAGAGAGAGTTGTAGTGCAACCGAAAGGTGAGACTACGAATTCAAACCATATCTCGACGGAGAGTCTTGTGACGAAGAAGAAGATTATTTTAGAATAAGAGGAAGAACTTCTAGATATGCACCAGACTTGAGGCTATGACATACCTGACATACCCACAACCCCACGTACATATCCAAAAACCAAGGTAATACCTAAGAGTTCTTCACGGTGTTTTCCAAAAAATCATAATAATATTACTAGTTAGAATAGTAGTGCATAAAATAATAAAGTTACTAGTAGTGGTCCTACAAGTTCAAGTTCATCAATGCTCCAGAGACCTAGGATGGTTGGGGATGATATGAAGTTACATGTAATTCATGGAAATGGATGAGAGGATCCAAAGCAACATCAGTTCCTTTTCCAAGCAATATAAATTGTTCGACAGGTCCATGATGAGGCCACTAAGAGAGCCTAGATGATTACAACCCTCTGGTGTCAAGCATTAGATTGGTTTATGGTGTTTTCTGTTGTTCCTATAGGAACCACTCAGAAGACGCTAGTTGAGATCAATACTTGGATGACATACAAGTTCAAAAAACCAAAGTCTAAATTGCAATATATCACATATATGAAGGAAATTAAATAGTTACTGGCCGAATTAGTATGGGACTTCGACTAGAGATTCAAAACCATGATGGCTAAGGTGAGTTTCGTATGTCTAACGTACAACATAAAGAAATGTTCATAGTTGCATTATTACCACACTTTTGAGTACCTTTAATGCAATAGAATATTGTGTCTCACTTTGAGGCATTAGATATCACTATGAAGTTGAAAGCTTCACTAGTTTGGAGAGACTGGTGCTGGAATGGTTTGAATCCAGTCATAGCTAGCTAACCTGTCACTACAAGTTCAAGATATAAAGAAAGGGAAGGAAGTCTGAGAAGAGATATGGTGTACGATATGTAAGATAGAAAGACATCACAATGATTAGTGTCCATATTTTCATGAGTATATGGACACTTGAGCACCAAACCCACTCAGTCAATCAAGAGTGTTGTGGTGTAGGGTCTTCCAAACTGGAGGCCACCAGTCATAAGAATGTTTGTATCTTCGAAAAATAGTAAGAACTCCTGCAAGTCTCTATTGTAAATTCTATTGATCTGTCAGCCATGATGAAAAGGATTGTTGGGCATATCATCTGCTCCAAGAACGAATAGTCAATAATTAATCGATGAAAGGAGATGAGAAAGCTCAAGAAGAATGAGCAAATGAAAATTTAATCATTCAAGGGGTGGATTCCGTGGACGTGGGTGAGGAGGATTTGGTCAAGGTAGAGGTCAAAGAATCTGTTATAATTGTGTCTAGAGAGGAAATTATGCTAGAGACTACCCAAATCTAAATTCAACATGCTCCTATTGCAAAGTGCTAGATCACACCATTGGGGATTGTCCACAACTCATTACGAAATGGAAAGACAAAACCAATTAGAATCAGAACCAACTCTAGAAAGCAAACCAGAATGTTCAAAATATTACTGCTAATATGAGGGATAATGTGAGTCACCTACAAGACTCAATAATTCATTCATTCAACTGCACAACGGTGGGTACCATTTGATGTACAACAAGCAAAATGGGTCTTCTTTGATTCCTGAAATGAATTTATCGGGAGAGATAATGGAGCTTCAACTTTGAATGATCCTCCAGTATTTGATGAGGGGCCTATCTATGACATGTTTCCCTGATTCAATTGGTCCATCCCAGAGAAGTTGACAGAAAGGGTAAGTACTCTGAAGACTTTCTTGAAAAGTTGTTTGGCTTTAGTTAAGGATGAAAATTCCTTGGTGGGATTATATATACTATTAGAGGAACTTGAAGAAGATCCTTGACAAGAAAAGGATGTTAATCATATTCATAAAAGAAGAAAGATCGTTCAAGAGCTCCGCATGAACACTCAAATTGGAGATTATGATATGGATTTCATTATATTGGATCTGGGCTCATATGTCAATATTTTGATGAAGAAAATGTGGGAAAGTATGTTGAAACCCAAGCTAGTCTTGTTAGTAGTCCAACTTCAGTTGGAAAATCAGTTGAAGGTTCTTCCAGTTGGTCAACTACCAAGAGTCCTGTTGCTGCCGCAACCTTTTCCCCGACTTCAGTTTTTTACTTAAATTCTGGGACCCCTCCTTATCTTGATTTACTTGAATCTAAGGTTGAAATTTTGGTGTCTTTGAGTATCTTGGCTTTAAAGTTGAGCGTCCGTCTTGTTGGCTGGTTGCGTTCAGTTCAATGTGAGTCGCGAGATCGGTTTTAACACTTTTTACAGTGTGAAGGTTTACCTTAGCGAATTTTTGGTTTTTTGGCCTCATTTGAGCCTTAGCGCTGTTGATTCTTCCCTTTGGATCGGGCCTCTTTTGGAAGAAGTGGAGTCTTATATCACTCGCCATTGCGGCTCTTAGACCAAAGTCTCCGTCCGATCCACTTCTCTCCGACGCCCGATTCGGGTTGTGAATCGCTTGCCCTAGAGTTCCGTTTCACCCGACGTTGCGGCTGGGGAGATAAAGTCGGGCCCCGACGAGAGTTTCACTCAACACCCGAACTCCACCTTTTTTAGCCTCCGTCGCCTTTTTTGTAGCCTGCGTTCCGTCCGCCGTTGCGGGTGGCGGAGTAATCTGTCGTCTGACCCACCTAATCCTCCACCGCCTGATTACCTAAGGCGGACGTGTTTCCGCTTCCCCTCTTCTAGCANAGCGAATTTTTGGTTTTTTGGCCTCATTTGAGCCTTAGCGCTGTTGATTCTTCCCTTTGGATCGGGCCTCTTTTGGAAGAAGTGGAGTCTTATATCACTCACCGTTGCGGCTCTTAGACCAAAGTCTCCTTCCAATCCACTTATCTCCGACGCCCGATTCGGGTTGTGAATCGCTTGCCCCAGAGTTCCGTTTCACCCGACGTTGCGGCTGGGGAGATAAAGTCGGGCCCCGACGAGAGTTTCACCCGACACCCGAACTCCGCCTTTTTTAGCCTCCGTCGCCTTTTTTGTAGCCTGCGTTCCGTCCACCGTTGCGGGTGGCAGAGTAATCTGTCGTCCGACCCACCTAATCCTCCACCGCCCGATTACCTACGGCGGATGTGTTTCCGCTTCCCCTCTTCTGGCACTCCTCCGCCGTTGCGGCTCCTAGAGCCTTCTCCCATCCAGTGTAAGAACCTTGTCTCATCCGATCTAAGAACTGCCCGACTGCCATTTTACCTTTTCGTTGCCGATCCGATCCTCCGCAGCTCCTCACCCGGATGAACTAGGCTAGCTCGTTGTGAATATATCATTATAATTTTAAAATTATGGATGCCTAATGTCTGAATTCAATGGATAATGCACCAAGTTTGTATGCAGAGATCATCTCATGAATCGCTGAAGCAGAGCATCGCGCCGGAAAGGACAACATGAACGAATAACCGAGGCGTCGATGGGACATTTTCTTTTTAGCGGTTACTGTCAGAAAATAAACGCCTGTGGAAATGATGGAGAAGGTGAAATGACCAGGAAAGAAACTGAATCGTCAAGGGCATTGAAAAGACGCGTTGAGGGAACCCAGAGGAGATGAGTTGTAGTTTAAATAATGGGAAGCTCGAGGGAGGGAGGGCTTTTTCCCTTAGAAAATTTTGTAATTGTTGACTTGTAAGAGGAACTATTTCGTTTTGAGAAGTGAACTGCAATTTTGTCTGCTGGAAAGAGTAAAGAAGTGAAATGTACCAATGCTATTCAATGAATAATGCTGAAGAAGAACTATTTCGTGTTCAGCTGTATTTCATGCGCTGTAGGGATATTTGATGTTTCGAACCTAAGTTCTTGTTAATTATTCTGCAGTCTTTTCTGGGATGCATTTGCACTATGAGTAATAATTGTTGTTGTAGAATGATCAGCTAACTGGTTATTTGAATATTTGTAGTTTTCATGTGTTGTGGGAAAAATATCAGCTATCTGTGATTTTTCTTACTGTATGTGATTTTGTATTGCTCAGTTAAGATGATAGCCTCGCTCCTTAGGGATAGTTTAGATAGTTAGTTATTTCTGTTCGTATCTGGTTTGTTTGCTTGTGAGCATAAGACGAGAGGTAAGAACATGCGCATCACTTTGTGACCGCCCCCCTGCATTTAAACCAGCCTGCATTTAATTAGGCACGTGCATATCATTTCCTTTAAGTCAAAATACAAAAACTCGGTGGGCCGGGCCGCAACCGGTAAAGCCTTTGTTTGTTACTTTGACCTACGGTAGCCGGACCGCAAGCCGGACGGATTCCCTATACCAAACAGTCAGCGGGCTAGTTGGGAACGCTGATTAGGGAGAATCCCTTACTCTTGCCGCCTACGAATTTCCAGGCCTCAACAGTTTTGGCGCTAGAAGGAGGGCCGCCAGTGCATGGCTGGCCGAGGAAACCCGTTTTCCCAAGAATATTCCACTGGTTACAGTTCTGAAAGTAGTGTACCACGCAATTCAATTCCGGAAGAAGAAGAAAGAGAACATCTATACCCTGTTCGCAACGAGATTGTTAACGATCTGAGAAGACACACCAGGGCATACTTAAAGAAGATTGGAGGATTACCTATCATCCCTGAGTTGCCTAAAAGAGAATACAAGAGAAGAGACCGTCCTTTAATAGAAGATTCAGTGTTGGTTGGAGATTGGCAGGAGCTAGTAGAGACTGCCTTACAAGAAGTTGAACTCCCGTTGAGTCAAGAAGGCCCGGAGACTCCCTACATTTCTCCTGTTCACACCCCTGTTGTTTCACCTCCGCATTCTCCACCCCGACTCATGGTCGGTGTTAACGCCAATCAACCCCCACCTAATCCTCAACCACCCACATGGAAGGCCAGATCACCTCTAAATCTGACCCCACCTTTGCACGACCTACCCCAGGCCTTTGAGAAGCTACTGCCCAAGTTTGACCCAAATGATAAAATCCTGGTGGATGATCATCTACAGAGTTTCTACTTGGCGGTAGAAGGTTTGAAGGCTAGGGAACACGAAGATGTGGTGTGTAGACTCTTTCCTCATACCTTCAAAGGAGCTGCAGCTTCATGGTATTTTGGATTGCCCACCAACTCGATCCCAGACTGGGATACTTTCGAGAGAATGTTCAGAAGTAAGTATGCAGTTCAAAAGACTCATGCTACCCTTATGAAAGGACTTTGTGCTTTAAAAAAAGAAAAGAAGGAAAAAGTGCACATTTTTACACAAAGGTTTACAGCATACCTTAAAAACTTCTCTGATGCAGATAAACCTTTGGAAAAGGTCCTAATCGAGTATTATACATCAGCTCTAGGCCCCGACTTGGCCATGTTCGCTAAAGGTAGGGCCAAACCCACTTTGACGGAAACTTATGAAGAAGCAGAAGTAGTGGAAGCAGAAAGGGAGAGCATTGAAGATTACCCTGAACAGTCAGGGGAGAGAAGAAGAACGCTGTTGTTTACTAAACCCAAAGAAGAAAAAACACCAGATTACGAAGGTATGGCCAAAATGGTACAGAAACTTTCTAACAAGATCATAGACTTAGAAAAGGAAAAGGAAGCACACAAGTTTTTCAGACCATACTATAAGAAAAGGGAGGATAGAAACCAGACACAAACTCCTCCTCAGAAAACTGCATCTATGAATCTGACAAAAATAGGGATGGAAAATTTCTGTACTTTCCATCAACAGCCCCATTCCGAAAAGAACTGTCCACAATGGATAAATTCGATGACATTGGTCATGAATCAGATGCTGGACTCAATATTGACAGAAGAAGATGATGATGAAAGGAAAGAAAACATTGCTTCAACGTCTACAAAAGAATCGGAAGAAGAAGAGACTATGGCCCTATGGAGTTCTGTTTCAGTACTAGATGTGGAAGAAGAAAGCGTGCAGGGACGCAAAGATATCAGGGAGGCTAACGTCACAACTAGGAGCAAAGGGGAGGTTAGTGATGACAGTTGTCTGCTCCCAAAGATTCGAAGGTTGCAAAGAAACATAAAAAAGAAATTCCAAGATAAATCATTGGCTAATCAGATTACGGAATTCACCATTAACAGCCAGAATCCGAAGCAAGACGGAACACCACTTAGGCTAAATGAAGAGAATGCGAACGCTGATAAATCTCAGTCCACTAGACAACTAATCGAATATGACATTGTTGAAGATTTAAAGAAGATAAATGCAAATGTCCCGC
>LPNX010683670.1:73105-105686 GCA_001517045.1 Pseudotsuga menziesii | reverse complement strand
TTACTGTCAGAAAATAAACGCCTGTGGAAATGATGGAGAAGGTGAAACGACCAGGAAAGAAACTGAATCGTCAAGGGCATTGAAAAGACGCATTGAGGGAACCCAGAGGAGATGAGTTGTAGTTTAAATAATGGGAAGCTCGAGGGAGGGAGGGCTTTTTCCCTTAGAAAATTTTGTAATTGTTGACTTGTAAGAGGAACTATTTCATTTTGCGAAGTGAACTGCAATTTTGTCTGCTGGAAAGAGTAAAGAAGTGAAATGTACCAATGCTATTCAATGAATAATGCTGAAGAAGAACTATTTCGTGTTCAGCTGTATTTCATGCGCTGTAAGGATATTTGATGTTTCAAACCTAAGTTCTTGTTAATTATTCTGCAGTATTTTCTGGGATGCATTTGCACTATGAGTAATAATTGTTGTTATAGAATGATCAACTAACTGGTTATTTGAATATTTATAGTTTTCATGTGTTGTGGGAAAAATATCAGCTATCTGTGATTTTTCTTACCGTATGTGATTTTGTATTTCTCAGTTAAGATGATAGCCTCGCTCCCTAGGGATAGTTTAGATAGTTAGTTATTTCTGTTCGTATCTGGTTTGTTTGCTTGTGAGCATAAGACGAGAGGTAAGAACCTGTGCATCACTTTGTGACCGCCCCCCTGCATTTAAACCAGCCTGCATTTAATTAGGCACGTGCATATCATTTCCTTTAAGTCAAAATACAAAAACTCGGTGGGCCGGGCCGCAACCGATAAAGCCTTTGTTTGTTACTTTGACCTACGGTAGCCGGACCGCAAGCCGGACGGATTCCCTATACCAAACAGTCAGCGGGCTAGTTGGGAACGCTGATTGGGGAGAATCCCTTACTGTTGCCGCCTGCGAATTTCCAGGCCTCAACAAGTCCCTATATAAAATTCCAAATATGTATAAAATCTAAATTATTCAGACATAAATAAAGAGTTCACACAGATAAAAATTGAACACCTGAATTTATGTGGAAAACCCAATATGGGAAAAACCACGGGGAGGGAAGGATCAATAGATTTTATTACTAACAAACCATATACATCATAATACTTTGGCCGAACAGTTTCAAACATGTATCTCCTGAGCACACAAATTCTATACCAACAATACATATTTATATTGTTTCAATAAACAAATACCACAACCACAAACCATGGTCCAAAAACCACTTGCCCAAAACTATGGTCGAAAACTTATACAGCTAATTTTAGATATTTCCAATAATACAATCAAAACTTAAAAGTGACAACTATTTATTTTATTTCGATAATATTTGGTCTCACACATAACAATCTCCCACTTAAGACCAAATATGAGCGATTGATCCATTTCCTTTCCATCTTGCATCAAGTCACCCCTAAGCCTGTTAGTCTTATACAAAGTTCTTGCTTATCTCTTGGTAGAATTTTAGTGAACATATTTGTAGGATTTTCATCCATATTAATCTTTTGCAAGTGTAAATTCCTTTCTTCCAACACTTTTCAAATCCAATGGTACCTTAGATTAATGTGCTTGGTATTTGATTGAAATGCTAGGATTTTCTCCAAGTGAATAGAACTTTAATTATCACAATACAACACATACTTGTCCTGTTTTATTCCCATCCCACCTAGGAATCGTTCCATCCACAAAATTTATTTGCAAGACTCTATTGCAGCCAAATATTCAACCTCTGTTGTGGATAGAGCCACTACTTTTTGTAGCTTAGATACCCAAGACACTACTGCACCTGCAAAAGTGTATAAGTGACCATTAGTGGACTTTATACTATCCACATCACCAACCATATCTACATCTATAAAACCTTCAAGAACAATATTATCACCAAAAAATAAACAATGATGAATAGTTCCCTTAATATACGTTAAAATCCATTTTACTGCTTCCCAATGTTGTTTCCCTAGATTGGAAAGGAATATACTCACAACTCCAATGGAATGTGCAATATCTAGCCATGTACATACCATGGCATACATCAAGCTTCCAACCGTTGAAGCATAGGGATTCGTTCTCATTTCTTCTTTCTCCTTGTCATCTTGAGGGAATAAATTAGTACTTAGCTTGAAGTGGGCGGCAAGGGGTGTACCAACCGACTTGGAATCCTTCATATTAAACATGTTAAGCCCTTTCTCAATATATTTTTCTTGTGATAACCACAACCTTTTGTTCTTTCTGTCACACATAATATTTATTTCCAATATTTGTTATGCTAGACCCAAATTCTTCATTACAAACTGGTTGTTCAAATCCTTCTTCAACCTGTTAATCATATTTTTATCTTAACCAACGATAAACATGTCATCAACATATAAATAACAATAACACAATGAAATTTCCATTTTGATCTCTTTTGATGTATATACAATGATCGGACAATGAATACACTCGGAGCGAAAAAAGGCTCTGAATAAGGCGACAGTTTTCTTTAGTGTTTGAAGGTTTTTTTCTAGGGTTTCTCACCATCTGGAATCCATGTCGGCTAGAAATGGTGGCAAAAATAATCCTACTTCTAGTTCATCTATCTCGAGAATCATGTTGACATTGAAACTTCTGCTGTTGTAGGGAACGAATGCACCTGGGCCTTCAATGAAACTTGGGAAAGGAAAGGGAGGTGCAGGGATGTCAGAGAGTTAGCTTGAATCATTAGGCACTATAAAGATTCTTGGGATTGATAGTTCTTGCACAGAGGACATAGTTAATGAAGGATCTAATTTTAATCCCAAAACACAACAAATCCCCCGATATGAAATCACATTGACTCTAATAAGTCAACACATCGAATTCATGCATGATCACGCTATTATTTGCAAGTTCATTGGGATCTGGAATTTAGAAAAATACCTAACAGGATGGATAACCAATACCTAGAAACCAAAAGGTCAATGTGAATTAAAATTACAATCGAAATATTTTTTCACTATAACCTTTCATAGTCTTGAGGATAAAAAATAATCTTCCAAGGTGGACCATACTTCCTGCACTCTGTCGGTCTGTATATGTGCAACTAGAAAGAACATTTTTTCCCAAAAAATAAGACTTCAATATTTTCTCGATCTAGGTTAGGCTTTATTCTTTGCTCCATGAGTTATGGAATATTGAAACTCTCACGGGCATTGGAAACACACTGGGAACGTTTGTCCAAATATCTGATGCAACCCTAGCAGGAAGGTACACCTCCTATGTGAAAGTGTGCCTATATCGTGACATATCAATAGATCTCTCAGAGGATATTTATTTAATCTATCAAAATTCGGACTTGATCCAATTGATTTACTATGAGCACATTCCCTTCAGGTGTCATAAGTGTCATGACCATGGCCATCTCTTTTGAGATTGTCCTATGAATGTTAGGCCCTGCCCCATGAATTCGGTCCCCAAAGTTGATGAGGATGGTTTTACTAAAGTAGGAGGAAAGCGTAATCAGAACAAGAAATCCCCCTTAACCAACCCTAATCCAAGTCTTCCTGTTCAAAACAACTTCTCTATTCTTGACAATCATGATCCCCTAGACAAAAGCATTCACTCCCCTTCCCTTGTAGCTAATATTGAAACCACTAGCACTATCAACTAGTCTACTTTGAAAGACTCTCTTCTGGCAATCCAACCTATTACTACTAAAGATTTTCCTTCTCCAGTTGCAGAAGACTAGACTATGACTGAAGAAGAAGAATGCATAGAAAAAAACGACTGGTGGGGTCATTTCATCCGTCATATCTCCTAGCATGATAGACCTCTACATCACCAAATTGGAAAATCATCAATCTGTGGCACTGCTCCCAGTCACGAATCGTCTATTTATGTGTCACCCACCATCGAGTCAAAGTAGCCTTCAGTACTACATCAAGAGCTAATATCCTTTGCGGTTCAAACACTTTCTCTTCAAATACCTGAAATAACTCTGATAGCCCCGAAAGTCCTCCATAAATGGGCAACTTGATGGTCTTAGTCGCAACATGTCAAAGAGACTATGTAATCAACCCACATTTTCTGAATGATATTTCATGCAATCGATTCTACCAATTTTCTAGAGCATCTTCAGAATTAGAGCATGCGGAACTTGCACTTCACCATCCATGTTTGCCATCAATGGTAGGATGGATATAGTCCTCGGAGATGTTATAAGCATGATCCCAAATTCTCCCAACTTCATCCTTGACAGGTTCAATATATCACCGTCCTTCCTGAGGGTCCATCGGAGCAATGACCCTAACACCCTGGTTTTCAAATGTCATAACATGTTTTTCAAAGTTTAAAACTGCCATGCTATCATTATCCCATCCAATTCCTAGCAGTGCGGGATAGGGACCACCATCTCCTACAACTTCTATCAGATCAAAATAAGCACGTGTTTTCATACCTTCAATGTTGACAGCCAAGTTTGAAACACGACCAATGGGCTGAACCTTCACCTGGTTTTCTAAAAACAGCTGTAGTGGTGACCATCCCAATGTTGGCTTTCCCATCAATTGCAAGGTTTGCTTCGTCAGAATGTTTACATCTAATACAAGGTCCAAAATGACTGAGTCAACCTCATAATCTCCAATCTAGATATTCATCCTCATCTCCTTTCTTGTCTTCCTTTTTTGCAAGGAATTCACAGTAGAATCCTTCGCTGTCTTATCTGGGTGATGCAATAATGTCTCAAGCTAGACAAGGGTGTTCGATCCCTCGCCAGCGATAGATAACTCTCAAAACAATTGCATAGGGTACCATGCTTCTGCAATGGTCCTGCTTCTAAGGAGGGGTCAAAAGCAGAAGGCATATCAATAATTGATAACTTACCCAGATTTCTCCCAATCGCCTGCTTTTCTTCAAAGAAAGTGTCTTTCTCTGTCGCAACATCAAATGCTACTTTTTTCTTGCCAGCAAGCCGAAATAGTTTCCATGGTCCATCATCATCAGTTTTCGCACCAGTGCAAGTGAAAATCCTGACATCAACATCCTTCATCCTTGGTTCAGCATGAATTGTTGCAACTATCAGTCCTTGATTCAAGTTCTGGGCTTGAGTTCCCAGCGGGTTCTGATTCAGCGGTTGATTTTTCGATTGATTCACCAGTATAGTCTGAGCCTGGGGTGAGTTATGAGTCTAAATCTTATTCTTTAGTGGGATTTGAACCTGCATCAATGGCTAATTCTGTACCTGGAACATAGGATGATTCTGATTCTGTGCATTCTGCAACCAGGGAATGTTGCCTGCCTATCATTTTGCGATCAACTAAGGACAACTTTCGACATTATGATAACCCGCTGCATAGTATGTACACTGTGCATGAGGACATTCTATCTAATGTGCCCGAATACCCCACATGTATAAAACTGAATGGATTCTTGACCTCATCCTCCTCCTTGATCTAAGCCTCCTCCATGGCCCTTAAATCCTCCACAGAATTCTCCATGGGTTCCTCCCTGTTGAAAATGCGGTTGAGCCATCTGTTGCTGTGGTTGCTGCTAAACATAATGCGCATCCTGAACATATTGTGGCTGATTATACTATGGTCATGATGCCTAGATATACTGTGGTTGTACCACCATTTGCAGCTGTGGCGCAAACTGCGGTTGCACTATAAATTGTGGCTAAGGCTGCACGACAACAAACTGTATCAGAGGTGGTGGTGAATATGGTACTTGTGCTTATGGTTGTACTACTTGTGGCTATGATTGCACTATATGGGGGTCCTCCCCTTTCACAAAGTATGAATCATACGTCCTTTCCTGGAGCAAATCATAAGCGCGACATTTTTTGTCGTCATGTGCAACTGACTGACAAAATGTACAGTACAAATTTTCTACTTTGGTAACCATCTTCTGTATGTAATTGCAGTTCTCATTTCGATTCCCATAAACCTAACAGATGCGATGCCATGGTGCACCAGCACCACTAAACAGATTGGGGGCTCCCGACAACAAATAATTCCAAAATGTCGGGTTGGTATCCTTGGTATGTCCGCTTGCATAGCAACGAGTGCACCAAAGATCATCGCGATATTCCTTACACTTTTTGATGTCTTGCAATTGCAGTGTCAAATTGGCCAACTGCACCTGAATCTGATTCATTCCAATGGTGGTTTCCCCTACTGGTGATGCCTCCAAATTCATCGCAGTCTCCAGAGTGTCGCTCTGTGTCGCAATATTTTGCTACATTAATGGTTGTCAGATATGAGGGACAAGCCCTACAATAAACCATTATTTATGCTCAACATCACTCATCTAAAAACTGACCTGGACCATCAATGTCTTAAATCGCTAATCAAAATCCCAAACCGTTTCATTGGGGAATTGTTTGATCTCTTTTAATTCAGTAATGTACTAAGCTTCATATTTCATCTTCTTAAATTTCTCAAATAGCCCTATTCTGATCTCGTCCAATTTTTTTGCAGTACCTCCCTGAGGCACCCGTGTGAATCTCATAAACCATTCCAACATGTGGCCCTTCATAGTAGTGGCTAGCTGAATTTTCTTGACATCATCATCGATAGTTTGTCGAGCAGTCCAGATCGCTTCACATAATAACCAGTACTGCTCTGGATCGTCGGTGCCATTTCCATGGAATATTGGCAACTTCATTTAATTTCCCGCCATTTTGGACCTTCTTCCTCCTGCTGGTGCTCTATTACTAGACTGTTGCTGACACGTCGGGAAAGTCAACGTAGAATGTGTGTTCCTTCCTTGTGGTGGAGTAGTGCACGAAGGAGTAGACACGTTTCTACTGGGGTTCAATCTTGTCGTTCTTTCAGGTGTAGCCTGGGCCTGTATGTCCTCGTCATCACGAAAAGGTCGCTTTGTCCCGTGTGGTTTTTCTTCATGGAATCACACTTCGACTTCAGCAGGACCTTATCCTGTCCTTACCCTATTTTCTTGAAACCTTGCTCCTCCCCTTGTACAACCACTTGTTTCTTCGATGACCTTTACATTCTCATCAGAACTCATGCCCATCTACCCCTTACTTCCTTATTCATTTCCACCCTTTCTCTCGCAGTGCCTACATCCCCCACACACCAAAATTCCAGTACTCCTGGTCCATCTTTAGGATACCTTTTTCACAGACTAGTTGCTTAATCGACATTTGTAGAGACAATAATAATCTTCCACGTGGTCCGCTGAAAAACTCCCTTTTCGCTTCACTAAAATATTTATTGGTATCAACGGCAAAATCAGTGATGTATCCTTCTAAGATACTATCCACCATACCTCAACTTCCTGTGATTCCTTGTTGTTGGTTTCTTGCAACTCCTGGATCAATTCTGGGGTCCAGGATGTTGGCTCTCCTCCTTGAAATTTTTCTTCCGCTTAGCAAACTTTTCCAACCATTCATGCAAGAGTACAGGGAATTCACAAAAGAACCATTATGGGGACCGTCGTGGATATATCTATCCAACCATTGGCTTGTCAACAGCTTAGGATTCTGGTTTTTGGTTTCAGCAAAATCCTACAACTTCAGATCAAACCATCCCTCTATCTCTGATCGAGTGGGATGCTAGAACATATGCCCCTCTTATTTGTAACTCGGTCCCGAAAACGGAACCATTTGTTTGTGAAACCCACCAAAACAGCTTCATTGACATGGGTTCCCACTCTGTCGACACCCTACAGCGCAGCCTCCCTGAGAACTGGCCCAGATAGGTTTTACCCTACCCAGCAACGTCTATAGAGTATACGAGGTCTCACCCAAGGCATTCAAGGGAGAGCTATCATAACCAAGTTTTTGATAGTGGGAAAGGAGGATATGGGGATCCGACGGACAAACACCATAACTTATGCAATCATCACACAATATCACAATATTGTAGCATTATTCATGGAACATCATTACTCATAGTGCATCAAACAATTATAGAAACACAGATTGCATCGACATAAAAGAAACATATCGTAGTGATATAGCAGAAAGAGGCTAAATTGCATCTACATTATGCCATTGTAACAAAAATGGAGTCGCAGCATCATAACAGATCTATAATAATAGACAAGATTTGAGCCATATTCATCACATCATATTAACCTTGTGCAAATGTACCACATTACACAATTCTTCTCCAAAACTGGAGACTACATACATCAGGAAGAAACTTGGAAAAATCACAGTTAAGACAGAAAATTCTCCATAAAATAGATCACACCAGATCTTATCCCATACAATCTCTCCTAGATCTCCTCAAAAATAGATCTATAAATAGGCTTACACCTTTACATTGAGGGTCCACTACTAACTAAATTCTAACCGCTACTAACCTGTTGCAAAAACACTTGGTCAAAATATACATAAAATATTCAAAAAGTGGTTATTCTTCCACTCATCGCGCTGGTCTGCCCTTGCGCGGTACCGCATGAGCTTGTGCAGCTGCTGCGACGCTACGCAACTCACTTACCCCAAGCCCTTTCCAATAGTTCCTATTCAAAATAACTTCTCTATTCTTTAAAATCATGATCCCCTAGAGAAAAGCATTCACTCCCCTCCCCTTGCAGCTAATCTTGAAACCACTAGCACTATCAACCAGTCTGCTTTGAAAGACTCTCTTCTGGAAATCCAACCTATTACTGCTAAGGGTTTCCCTTCTCCATTTGCATAAGACCATACTATGACTGAAGAATAATAATGCGTAGAAACAAATGACATGGAGCTAGGAGATCTCGATGTAACAACCCTAATAGCAGCAATCACAACAGGCGAAACAAAGAACATTCCTCAGCAACAATGGGATCTCCTATAAAATCTGTACAACTCTATGGATAAGAATAAGTATGCTACCAAACAAGGGACTCCCTATATGAGTGGACCAAATAAATCACATTTAGGAACCAAAGCTCAAAAGAAAAGGGACATGCCAAAAATTCAGAGCAATTCCCTGAAAAAAGGAAGAAATCTAACAAACAGTTAATTCAAAAACTGGGAACCTACTTAATAGACTCAGGGCAGAAATCCCCCTTAGAGAGGAAATTCCAATACCAAGTTTGATTATGGATTTAAAACTCATCACCTCGAACATTCATGGAATCGAAAGTGATTCCAAAATATGTTCCCTCAAGAATAGGATTCTCTCTGAGAAAACTGCAATTCTAATGCTCCAAGAAACCAAATGTTCGGAGCAAAATACCCAAAGCTGCATTCAACGGTGTTGGAAAAATTCCCAGGTAATGACTCTTGATGCCAAACGTAGCTCAGGAATATTGGAAATAATTTGGGACCCTAATCTGCTACATATTGAAGGTTTTTTTCTCGTCTATTGACACTCTCTCGGGCTGGTTTAGAATAATTGGGACCAATCAAGCAAGATTGATTACTGATGTGTATGGACCATAATAGACAGAACAAAAAACTATCTTTCTTAATCATTTAAAATGGCTGCATGATCAAATCCCTTCTCCAAAATGGATCATTGGAGGGGATTTCAATATAATATCCTCCTTAGAGGAAAAAAAAGGAGGAATTTGAAAGTTGGACCGAGACAGTCTCTCTCTTCAATTGCTAATCAGAGATCTCAATATTTCTGATATGAAAACCTCCAATGGAATATATACTTGGAACAATCATAGAGGGGGGAGCATCAAATCGCCTGTAGACTAGACCGCTTCCTTGCCTTGGACTCCCTATTGCAAAACCATATCAATCTCTCAGCTACTATTCTGCAAATGATGGGTTCTCATCATTGGCTTGTTTGTCTTACAATGGAGCTGGAAGGTCCCCACAACAACAAACCCTTCAAATTTGAAAAATTAGGGCTATCTCATCCATATTTCCAATCTAAAGTCAAGGATTGGTGGTTGGAATCCTCCCATATGGAAGGTTACTACATGTACACCTTTCAACAATGATTAAATTAGTTGAAAAAAGAAATCAAAACTTGGAACAAAAAATAATTTGGCAACATCTTCAAGGAGAAGATAATACTAGAAATGCAGCTTAAGACAATCCAATTACAGGCCATTCAAACAAGATACACGGAAGAGATGAAACTACAAGAGATGGAAACTCAAGCCCAAATAAATATTAGAGATCAACAGGAGGAGTTATGGAAACAAAAATCTAGAATAAAATGGCTAAATGAGGGTGAAAAAAATACCAAATTCTTCCACCATTCAATGCTGCAAAGAAGACATCAAAACAAGATAACTAGACTCAATTCCCAACAAGGTGGAACACTGCAAACCATAGAGGAAATTGAGCAGGAACTGACTCACTACTATAAGGATCTACTTACTGAACCATTGGTAGATAGACCACCAACAATAAATTAGGTGTTGCAGCATATCCCCTCTATTATCTTGCAGGAATAAAATTTCAGTCTCAGTCAAGATATTTCGTTGAGGGAAGTGCAAGAAGCAGTAATGGATAGTGAATCCTGGAAAAGCCCCAGGACCTGATGGCTTCACCATTGATTTTTCTAGGCATGCTGGAGCATCGTCAATATGGATGTATGGAAAGTGGTCAAAGCTTCAAGAAAATCAGGTTTTATTCTCCCAGCCCTCAACTCCACCTTTATCACCCTTGTTCCCAAAATGAACAAGCCTGCGAACCCTACCAACTTCCAACCAATAGTGACTCTGCAATGTTATTTACAAGATAATCATGAAGGTAATAGCCAACATAATGAAAACCATTCTCCCTTCCATTATCTCCCCTGAACAGACAGGTTATGTCAAGGGTAGGAAAATTATGGATGGAATTATTACAGCTCATGAAGCCATTCACTCTCTCAATATCTCTCGTAAATCTGGAATGCTTATCAAACTTGACATGTCCAAAGCATTCGATAAAATAAGCTGGAAATTTCTAAAGAAAATGATTTTAGCTCGTTGGCTTCTCCCACTCTTGGGTGAGCTATATCTTAGCCATAGTCTCTTGTGCCTTCTTTTCTATTCTATTGAATGGCTCCCCTGCTTACACTTTCTCAAGCTCGAGGGGGATCAGGCAGGGAGACCCCCTTTCTCTTTATCTCTTCATCATTTTGGCAGACGGACTTAGCACATTCATTTCGTCCCAAGTTCAGGAGAATCAAATCCAAGGTATTAAGCTCACCACTTCAAGGACCCAACACTCTCACCTCCAGTCCATGGATGATACTATGTTTATCGGGAAATCATCAATCAAAGAAGCAAGAGCCTTCAATCATAGACTCAATAATTTTGGAGAAGCCTCAGGAATTTCTATCAATAATCTCAAATCCCATATCTATTTCTTTTCTACTCCAATTCTCATCCAACTCAGAATCACCCGGATTCTGGGTTTTCAGAAGAGCTCCCTGCCCTCCAAATTCCTAGGTTCCTTACTCATTGAATATTCTTTTAAGAACTCCTCTTGGAAATATCTCTTGGAAAAATTGGAAAACAAACTCTCATCATGGACATTCTGCACTCTAAACTTTCCAGGAAGACTCACTCTTTTAAAATCTGTTTTATAGGAAATGCCTTTATATTTATTCTTGGTGATGGCTTCTCCTCAACATGTCCTCAAGTCCATTAGGAACATTCAAAGAAACTTCCTAAGGGGAGGAACACTACAAAATTGGAAATGTCCCCTTGTAGCCTGGAAAAAACTATGCACTGAAAAAAGCATGGGCGGGCTAGGTTTGAGAGACCCCCTCATCCTCAAGAGAATCCTTGATGCAAAACTATGGTGGCACTTCCTAACAGAACATTCTCTACCTTCAGTCAACATATGGAAGGAAAAATATGCTGTAGGGGTGCCACATCATGATCTCATCAGAATGGAGGATCTAAGCAACAGATCGACAATCTTGAATTCAACATGGGAACAAATGGAAATCATCAAAAAGCACGACTGGGAAATCATAAATTGGAATACTGCTTTATTTTGAGAAGACTCCTGGCAGCAGATGCCTACTTTGCAATCAGACATCAATTTCCACTCCCTGCAACTCAAAATGCAGAATGAAGGAAAATTCACAGTAGCTCAATATTGGATAACAACTCCTAATCAAAATAAATGGAGAGTGTGGCTCCCCAAGGAGGCGTGGCAGGACCAAAACCTAATTCAAGATAACGATGATTTTTGGGAAAACCTGCAATCAAAGAAAATCCTTATGCACTATTCTTTGGATAAGATAAGATGGGGAGTGCAGCCCAAAGGATTCTTTACTGTTAAATAATCCTATCTATTATAGCTGATTTTACCACACTTGATAGATCACACCTTGATGGAATTCCATGTCCCTATGCAAACTCCTTGGATCCCATTTACCTATATTATACTTTGATGTTCCAATATTATCCCCAAAAATCACATGTTTATACTTATACATGACTTTTAAATCCATACTTGCATGTATACGCAACTTTTGAGCTCAAACCCACGTACATTGGGAAGTGTGCATAAAGACAAATATTTTTGGAGTTTTCCTCATAGTGGTCCGAATAAATTGACTCTTGGCCTTCCATATGCCTTGATAACGCTCGGAATTGACCCTCCATTACCTCTTTGGAGTGCTATATATTGAGCCTCTTGGATACATTGAAGGAGGGGAAATTGAAGAGTAAGGAAACTATAGTCCATTGTTGCCTCATTTGCTTATGATTGAGTCTGCATCCCTTTGTACCTTTGGAGCGCATAGTGCTACTCTTCTCAAGCTTGCCTTTGCTTTGTGAGCTTGCCATTGAGAGATGGAGGATTGAAGTAGTGGAGGCTCAGGTGGAGGACTTGGTTTCTACGGTTCGCAGAAGTGCCGACAAATTCTGCCACTATTGTATCTCTGATTTATTCATAGAAATATCCATTTCCTATCCAATACACGTGCATAAAAATGAATATTGTATCCATGGATGTATTTATTTGCTTATACATGGTTGATTATATATGCTAGAGTATTTTTAACACATTAATATGTATATCATGCTTGTCCTATTTGTTGTTGTTGAGAGAAAATTGTAAATGCAAGCGTGTTGGAAAAGCTCAATGGGGATCTACATCAATCATCCGAAACAAGGTACGATTCATATCCCTTAGTTTTAAATGTTTTTATTGCTCTAGCATATTGGAAAGAACTGATTTCTAGTGTCATACTGTCTATTTTGGTACCCCCAAGCCATAGGAAGTTTCTCTCCGTAACATAATTGGTGACTATACTGAGGAGGTTCCTTGTTTTTCCTTTGGGGATTGGGTGCACCATGTGCTTGACTTTCTCTTTGTTTCTCCCTGTTTATGTGTTGCATTTAGTAGTATGTTCATCCATTGACTCTCCTCTAGAGTGGTTTGACCCTTGGCCTTCTTTTTACCAATTACTTCTCTGTATACACAGGTTTTTGGCCAAAAGTCACGTATATACGCAGGTTTTTGGCCAAAAGTCATGTATACACGCAGGGTTTTAGCCAAAACTCGCATATACGTGCAGTTTTTTGGCCAAAAGTCGCATACATCCTCTCTTTTTTGGTTGATTTTGATGTGGAAAGTTGTTGGGTGGGTTGTGAGTGTGTCTAGGTCTTCCTGAGTACTGATGTTGTCTATTGACTGCTTCTTTTGTGACCAGAGATCATTTTTTCACTGATTTTTCTTTGAAAGTAGTTCTAGTCATTTATCTCCTTTTTTGTTTTGCCATTAGTGCATTAGTCTTTTTGTCTCAGAGTCTTGCTTGGATTATGGTTGATGCTTGCTGCAAAGACTGATAATTTTAATGACTTTCATTGTATTTTCAAAAGAATTATATAGTTGTAGTCTCACTTGCGTCTCACATATGGATTTAAGGACGTACTTGCATTGGATTTATTGGATGAGAGTTGTGTTTAGGATTTCATATAGGAATGAATTTATATGCATCTCATGTAGTGGCATACCCCATTTTTCATTTCGACAAAATTGCACTTGGCATTATTTGTTAGGTGTGCACATTTATTTCACCACTGAGTCATAATAATGATCATTGGTTGCATGGTCATTTCCCTTTGAGTAATTGCAACCATTAAAATTAACACTTAATTAAAATGAATTACACATTTTTCTTTGATAGGGTACATCAACAAGATTAGGATTTAGAGTCTTGGAATAGTTCATTATGAATCAATTCTCCGAGACTACTAAACAAAAAAAGTATGTGTCTGTCTAGATGAGAGAGTGAAATCCTTGGTATAATTAGTGTCTCAAGAGGCTCCTCTTGCACAAGATTTAAGCACGACGCGGCATGCACGATTGTACTGGTTGGGATAGCCCCTGGCCACTTTCTATGAGCGTCGGAGATATTTCCAGGATCGTATTCGTATCTGGTGGATTTTGAGGTACCGGTTGGTGCTTTCGAGCTTTGGGCTTTGCTACCCTACCCATATGGTCGACCCCGCCTATGATTTCCCACCTAATCATTGGTTATATTGGGGTGACCTTAGTTTCCTTACGTAGGTATCACAGGGGGTACTTGCAGAGGTTATTCTGTGAGTGTCCTGGCCAAGTAGGGGTCGGACAACACATTCACTTTACGCGTTGAAGCTGAGGGCCACTATAATTGGTTACGCACTTCCACTTGTAGTGTATGGGAGTTTTGATCCTCTCCTATGCAAGACATTCCTGCTGCATTCGGGAGCTCATTTATCCTCCCCTTGGCTTGTTTTCATTTTGGCTGTATATTTTCTTAGGAGTGTGCTCTTTGTGTGCTAGTTGGATTTAGGGGTCATGGTTACTTGAGTATATTTATGTTCTCTCTATTTCGAGTCCTTTTATATTCGGCATGCTTGATATCACTACTAGTATCCTGTCACCTGCTCCAGGTTCTAGTTTGGACCCTGGTGTTGGAATGGGGGGAACCACAGCCCCTTGCCTTGATCATAGATTTGGGAGTGGTCATATTCTATCTTCTACTCCATTTACGGAGGATTTTCACTCCCTTCGTCCGGTATTAACACTAGTGTTCACTCTCATGGGGGTGGTAGTGGATATGTGAATGTTGGGTCTACACCTTACATTCCTTTTAATATCCCATCATCCATCGCATTGTTTCCTTTGAATGCAGTTTTCATGATCAATCCTCCCTATATCCTATAGTTTGGACTCTTTACTAATTATTTCCAGTTGTTTTGGACTTCTATTGTTGTCATGTAGGGTCCATTTTTTATACACTCTCGTTGAGGTGTTGACCCATTCATGCCCATGACATGTATAATGTTGAACTGGCATATAGGTTAGCATTCCACATCTGCTTGCATTTATGCATTTCCTTATGACCATTTCATCTTGACCTTAGGTACGAACCCACTTTGTGATGTCACAGAACCTTCATATTGCTATTAGAAGTGACATTATGTGAGTGGTAGAGCTTTCCTATACATGGGCGCCCTTGTTAGATCCTATTTTGTATTTGGTACCCATGCTGAGATTTCTCCTTTAGGTTTTGGGAGTCCCTTGTAGTCCCTCCATGTCCTTGAGAAAGAGCTTCATACTCCTCTTGAACTTTATGCTGGACATTCCCCATAGGGACTCCCTTGTATATCAAGTTATAATTTAATTTCATGAGTTTTGCTTGCCTTATTGAGCTTTATGCTGACGCCCTGCTTCATAGTTATAAGCCATATAGCCCAATCTTGCCTCGATTCCAGCCAAGTAGAGCCTTTTTATATCCTTTACAGCTTGATCAGCCTTTATCGGGATGAGACATTTCCCCAATTGTCCTTATCCTGCATATGTTTCCTTGCATTGAGCATAGGTATGTTCCACTGCTTGGAACTAGTTTGCTTTCCCGAGACACTCATCTCCTCCTAGCTATGTACTATAAAGCAATTTTATTCTTTTTCAAGCTTTTCAAAATATTTGAAAAAGTCCCCAAAAAATTAAAAAACATAAAAAACTGAAAGGGAAATGATATTATCTTTGGCAGCAGTCGAGTCATGTCTCCTTCGAACAGACCACTATATATGACATCCGTTGGTTGGGTTGTTAGTTTGAATTTAGGAGATGTACTCGTTACTCTGATTTTATCTCCACTGACTGGTTATGCTTCCCATCCCCATGGAGCCTCTGTTGATGCCTCCTATGTCACAAAGATGTCCCAGTTTGCATATCGAGTCCATGTTGCCTACCTTCAGTCACAAATCACCTTATTCTCTTGTTCGAAGTAAGTTGAAGCATGAGTCAGCCATTCCTTAGTTATCTTGGCTTTGCATGTCGACCATTTTTGGTTTAGTTACTTGTTCATGCACATCTTGTTCGTTTGAGTTCTTCCACATTATGTAGCATTGTTGAGTACCGCATGTTGGTTGATGGGGGATGCCTTAATTCCCTCCTTCCAGTGGATTCCATTCCATCGACTTCAGATCATTTATTTTGGAATAGGAGTCTAGAGTCATTTGAGTTCCTTGAGACTTACATTCATCAGTGGTAGGTTCTCTCACCATCTCCAGTTTTTGGGAATACATCAATGTCCCCTGATCGATGGATTCTTTCAAGTGTTCAACCTCAACAAATATATTCACACTTGTTAGGTTGCACTCTGTACCTTAATTCCCATTATCATTATCAGTGGGTGATCTCACGTATGTTAACAATATACATCAATGACTGATAATCAGACGATGGACTACTATGTTCGATCTCAACACATCTATCACATAGTAGGCCATGTTGTTGATGTATTTGTAACTTCAGAATGTATTCACGTGTATATCTTATGTATTATACCCCGATTTTTATTCCAAGAAGTATCTGTAATGTAATTGAGTCATGTCATTCTCCGATGTTCCGATCGGGCGATTCAATAATGTAAAAAAGTCATGTAAAGTCATTGAGGTTAACCCTCCATTGTAAGTCGGGGCAATAGTCCCCACAATTGAGTCAAGTTTAACCCTCCTTGTTGATCAAAGGGCAAAGTCCCCATAGTTGTGGGGCACTAGGGTTATTAGACTCTCCTAGAAATGTCGGCCCTAGTAAGTAATTGTTAAGTGGGGTCGACTTGTTGAAGTGGGCATTAAGTGAACGAAATAATATAAATAGAGAGTGAGCCTCTCTATTTGTCACACACACAGTCACTCACTGGGGAGCATGAGTGAGAGAGGAGAAGCTCTCTCAAGTGAGAGGGAAAGAACAAGCTATTGGAGATCATCTTTATGTTTTCGAGTTTTACTACTGCCATTGGTGCTCATTCTATCTCTGAGGAAGTTGCGGGGTTTTCTCCTTTATGATTTCCCCAAGGAAAATTCTATTGATGTAATTGTAACTTCGGAATGTATTCACTTGTATATCTTATGTATTATACCCCGATGTTTATTTTGGGATGCGTTTGTAATGTAATTGAGTCATGTCATGCCCCAATGCTCCAATCAGGAGTTTCTATAATCTGAACAAGTCATGTCAAGTCGTTGTGGGTAACCCTCCTATTTGTCAAGGGTTAAAGTCCCCGCAGTTGTGGGTCCCTAGGGTTATTAGACTATCCTAGAGAAGTCGACCCTAGGTGAGTCATTGTAAGTTGGGGCAATAGTTCTCATTGTTGTATTAAGGATAACCCTCCTTGTTGGTCGGAGGATGCAAAGACCCCCTAAGTTGTGGGGCACTAGGGTTATTAGACACTCCTAGAGATGTCGACTCTAGTAAGTAATTGTTAATTGTAATTGCTAGGACAAGAGAGAGACTACTGCTGTCAGGAGATCATATTTATGTTTTTAGGTTTTACTGTTGGTGTTGATTCTATCTATGAGGAAGTTGCGGGGTTTTCTGGTTTATGGTTTCCCTGAGGAAAATTCTTTGTGTCTCTTGTCTCTTGTGTTTATTGTTGTGCATGTTATTCTCTCAGTTAAAGATCCTAAGATCATAATGCTAGCTTGAATGATAAAAATATAACATGGTATCAAAGCTAAGGTGAGAAGAAGACATTGTGCAGCTACAAAAGCTAGGGATTCTTACTTTTTGGGTCTCTCTCCACAATCCATCAGCAAAAGTATGTTAAGTTGACTCTCCATTGAATAACGCATCTTTCTGTCAAACCAGAATTCAATTCTGAGCATTTTCAGTTTTTGGTGCGGGAAATTAGGGATTCTTACAGAAGAGGAATATTTGAGTGAGCCCAACATAGAAATTATCTCCTCATCAAAATCAAAGTTTAGATACCTGGATCAATATTTTTGGTTGGGTGAAACTCTGGGAAATTCAAACCCTAGTTTGACCCCAAGCTGGAAAAACCCTAAATACTAAAACAGATAAGTTGTGGTACATTCTCTATATCTCAGGATTGGTGAAGGCTGAGGAGCTGAAAATTACATAAGTAGAAGCTAAATCATGATGTACACTATATCCAAACTGTAGCCTCCAATTTTCTATATGCTAGGAGATATGATCCCTCCACGTTAGGGTTCCATCCTCTTCCAGGATTCATCCCTAAACATGACACCTGGGGAGAGTTGCTATATATTGGGCTACAAATTTCCAAATGAAATTTATGAAGATGTTCCAGAAAGGGCATGGACTGTACATTCTGTGATCCAAATTTCAGACCCAGAAGAGGAAACAGTGACATGTGGAAGTCCATACAACTTCGCTATTCTGAACAGTCCTGTAACAAGTCACATTGGGAAAATGATCATAAGTCCCAATTGGTGAAACCAATCATGATGAAACCTATCATGTTGTAACAGGTACATGTGAGGCTACCTCAGTACAAATTTTCAAACACATAGGAGTAGTAATTTCAAAGATACTGCAAAAACAGTAATAGGCATTTCTGCAGAAGAAATTGGAAAACTTGGGCTTCCTATTCCGGGAGCTTCCCTCCACTGTTTTCAGAAAAGGAGTACTTTCGACAGATTTCCATGAAGATATATATCTTTATATCCAATCAAATCTGAAAGATTCCAAGTTTTTAAAATTAGGGTTTCTCTAACAAACCCTAAATCAACCATCTCCAGAACCAAGACGGACACCTCAAATCGATAAGATCTAATCCTTTGCTATTTTCATTTGAGGTTCTCATTTCAAAGTGATCTATCACATCAGCTTGATGATAAGCTTCGTAAAGTTGAAAAATTCAAAGCATGGAAGTATATGATCTCTCTGAATAAAATGAATTGGACACCTACATGAGTAGAGAGGTTCTAGTTCCGGAGGGAGATGAGGCTAAAAGCCTTACACAAGAAGAACTTGGTCAAGGCCAAGAATATCATTGTTGATTCAATCACGGATCAACTTGTACCATAAGTGTCTTCCCTAAAGAAACCAAAGATGTTTGACTCCTTGACCAATATATTTGAAGGGAAGAACATAAATTAGAATATGACCTTAAGAAACCAGTTGAATAATGTGAAGATCCAAAATGTAGAGACCATACAGACATACTTTACAAGGGTCTCTCAAATTAAAGAACAAATTGAAGAGGTAAAAGAGAAGTGAAGAATGCAGAAGTGGTGATACCACCTTGAATGGCCTCCCAGGATCATGGGATTCATTCATTCGAGGAATGTGTGCCATAAGGTAGTGATTACTTTCAGAAGACTCTGGGAAGAAGAAGAAGCTCGACTCATAAGAAGAGAAGAGAAGATGGGAGCAACTGAAGATCAAGCTCTCACCATTCAAAGAAGATACCTCAAGAGATGAGGAATATAAAGAACTAAACTCTTAAATAACCTCTTATCCATCTGAGCATTTGGATAAGAAACGATGCTATTATGAATTAAGAAGATGATGAAGCTGAAGGCTCAAGAAGGAGTCTACCCACGAAACAAATAAAGATAAGTATTCAATTATCATTTCATGATATTGTTTTGTTATGCATTTGTTTATATTCAGTTGATGTATTATGCATGATAGAATGTTTGCAATAATGACAGTATACTACTAATATACATGTGATGGGTATGTAGCTCATGGTGCTATACAACTCTCCATTGCTACTTATCTAGAATGAAACCTCTTTGCTAACATATTGGATTAGTGCAAAATCTCAATGTTGTCTTGGTAGAGGTGGAAGGCATCTAGAAAAGTTTCTGTGAGATATGGATGAATGTTGTATTGGCTAAAATAGTTGCATAATCATATATCTTGATGCAAATGAATTTTTCATTATGAATATACCTTATGAAATGTTTCTAACCATACAACTAATGCATTTGACTTGTAGGAAAGATCGCGTAAAATCGCCTACAAGCAAAGAAGGATGAGACTTGTTCCGAAGAACAAGTGATGATAGTTCAAGAAGAATGATGTCTAGGATGTAGTATCAATATGTGAAGGAAATTTCATAGTTCCATCATGCAGTATATGGAAACATCGTGGGATACAAGGCAAGATTCGTAGCACAAGGCTTCTCACGAAAATAAGGCATAGACTACGAAGAGACATTTGCAGCCAGTGGGAGTTGAAACACATACATGATGAGCTTGATTGACATCTTAACCTTTGCTACAAGATTGAAGATGAAAGTCTATACACTAGATGGATACATAGAATATTAGTAGCATAGGAAGCTACTTGTCACTCCAGTACAGAATGTTTTAGTACAGAAGACAGAGGGAGTATGATGCTCCGCTTCAGAGGGAGTGACTATAGAATATCTTGAGGTTCGACATGGTACAATGGGATGGACAGATTACTGATGACTCTAGGCTTTACTCTAGAGTAAAGAGGATTCCAACCTTTGCTTCAAGGTTGAAGGCGGAAGACCAGTGATGCTCCTGTTATATGTCGATGACTTGTTCCTGATAGAAAAGAGGAACTCATTAAATTTGCAAGAAGAAGACTTGTTGATAAGTTCAAGATAAAGGACTTAGGGATGATGCACTACATTCTAGGCATGGAGGTGTGGACAAGGGAAGTATGCAATAGAGATCCTGAAGAGGTTCAGGATGATGGAATGCAAGGCCATGACCACACCTATGGCATCAAACCTGAAGCTATTGAGTGTTGCTTCATTAGCGTCGGTTGATGCCACGATGTATCGTCAGATGATTGGGTCCTTGATGTACCTGACGGACACAAGACCAGATATTTGCTTTGCTATGAACACCTTGAGCCAGTTCTTGACAGATCTGAGACATGTTCACTTGATTGCTGCAAAGCATATTTTGAGGTACCTGAAGGGTACAGTTGACTATGGGATCAAGTATGAGGCGAATCAAAATATTAACTTGGAGGGTTATGTTGATTCAGATTGGGTAGGCAGTGCCACCAATAGGAAGAGCACTTCAAGGTGTTGATTCAGTATGGGATTAGGTGTGATCTCTTGGCTTAGTAGGAAGAAATACTGTGTGGCACTGAGTATAGCTGAAGCAGAGTATGTCGCAGCTTGTTCAACTAGTTGTGAGGTAGTATGGTTCAAGAAGCTACTATCAATTTTATTTGATCTCTAGTTGGATGCTACTTGTATATATTGTGACAACCAGAGTTGTCTGAAGTTGTCAGAGAACCTGGTGTTCCATGACAAGCCAAAGCATATCGAGATCAAGTATCAATATATCATGGATATGGTGTAGAGGGGAGCAATGAAGCTCCAGTATGTTGTGATGAACGAATAGATAGATGATGTGTTGATGAAGCCATTAGCCAGAGTGAAGTTTGAGTATTTCAGGGAGAAGCTTGGCATTCTCCAGATCGAGGTTCCTTCCAAGGGAAGTGATGAGTCCATGAGCCATTCTGACATGGTAAGAGGATTAGTTTCTTACATGGTCAAATGTAAGGGTTGATCCATTCTATCATGGTGAGAGGATTGGTTCCTTCCATGTCAGATATGAGTGCTGAGCCATTCTGATGTGACTGTAGGATTGGTTCCTACATGATCAGATATAAGGGTTGTTGCCATTCTTGGAATGGAGGTGCCTGGTCAGTTACCAGGAATACTCGGTCTAGGACTGAGGGCCTTTTTGATATTACTGTAATATGTAGTCTTACATGATCAGATGTGAGTGCATGGCCATTCTAATGTGATTGAGGGATTGGTTCCCACTTGATCAGATATAAGGGCTGATGCCATTCTCTGGGAGAATGGAGGTACCTGGTTAGTTACCAGGAAAGCTCAGTCTTGGACTGAGGGCCATTCTAATGTGACTGTGGGATGTGTTCTCACATGATCAAATATGAGTGCTGGGCCATTCTTACGAGTAGGTCAGATATAAGGGCTAGGCCATTCTGACGAATAGGTCAGACGTAAGTTCCAGGCCATTCTGATGAGTAGGTGAGATGTAAGGGATGGGCCATTCTGACAAGTAGGTCAGATGTAAGGGCTGGGCCATTTTGACATGGTGAGAGGATGAGGTTCCTTCCATGGTTAGATGTAAGGGCTGGGCCATTCTGACATGGTGAGGGGATTAAGTTCCTCCCATGGTTAGATGTGATTGCTGGGCGTGCCTTTCTAATGATTCAAGTTTAGTTGTAAGTGATGGATGGGCCATTCTAAATTAGGGTCATATATAAGCACTGAAGAAGACCTACATGGAGGTTAGGCCTACACCCAGCATGAAAAGGGTTGGCTCTATAGAACTTCTTGTGACAAGAAGAATTATGAGATAGCACCAACGATGTTGACCAAGTGATTATTTAGATCGAGTGATGATCCAGATCCAATGATGATTATCCAATAGTGATGATCCAAATCGAGTGATGATCTAGATCCAGTGATGTTGATCCAACAGAGATGATCCAAATCGAGTGATGATCTAGATCCAGTGATGATGATCTAGATCGAGTGACGATGATCCAGATCCAGATGAATATGACTTGAAGATGACGAGAACTCGATGATGATCCAGATGATACAGAGAAGAAGACTTGTGCTGATAAATTGTGTCGAGATAATACCTTCTTAGTTAAGAGGGAGTGTTGATGTAATTGTAATTTCGAAATGTATTCACTTGTATATCTTATGTATTATACCCCGATGTTTATTCTGGGATGTGTTTGTAATGGAGTTGAGTCATGTCATGCCTCGATGTTTCGATCGAGAGTTTCTATAATGTGAACAATTCATGTCAAGTCATAGTGGGTAACCCTCCTATTTGTCAACGGTTAAAGTCCCTGCAGTTGTGGGGCCCTAGGGTTATTAGACTATCCTAGAGAAGTCGACCCTAGGTGAGTAGACTATCCTATAGAATTCGACCCTAGGTGAGTGGGTTTCAAGTGAACGAAAGAATATAAATAGAGAGTGAGCCTCTCTATTTATCACACACACACTCACTCATTGGGGCGCATGAGTGAGAGAGAGAAGTTGTTGGGACAAGAGAGAGACTACTGCTATCAAGAGATCATCTTTATGTTTCCGGGTTTTACTTTTGGTGCTAATTCTATCTCTGAGGAAGTTGTGGGGTTTTTTCCTTTATGGTTTCCCTGAGGAAAATTCTTTGTGTCTCTTGTCTCTTGTGTTTATTGTTGTGCATGTTATTCTCTCAGTTAAAGATCCTAAGATCATAATGCTATATTGAATGATAAAAATCTAACAAATTCTTTGTGTCTCTTGTCTCTTGCGTTTATTGTTGTGCATGTTATTCTCTCAGATAAGATCCTAATATCATATTGCTTAAATGATAAAAATCTAACATAGAATCAGAGCTAACCTGAGAAGAAAACACTGTGTAGCTACAAAATCTAGCACTTCTTAGTTTTTGGGTCTCTCTCCACAATCCATCAGCAAAAGAAGGCTAGTCTAACTCTCCATTGAAGGGTGCATCTTTCTATTGAAGCAGAATTTGATTCCGGGCATTTTCAGTTTTTGCTGTAGGAAATTAGGGATTTTAACAGAAGAGGAATTTTTGAGTGAGCCCAGCATAGGATTTCTCTCCTCATAAAAATCGAAGTTTAGAGACCTGATTCGAGATTTTTGGTTGGGTGAAACTCTGGGAAAGTCAAACCCTAACTTGACCTCGGGCCAGAAAAACCGTAAATAATAAAACTAATAAGTTTTGGTACATTCGCTATATCTAGTTATTGAAGAAGTCTCAAGGGGATGAAACTTTCACAGGTCAAAGATAAATTCTTGATGTACACTCTTTCCAAGTTTTAGCCACAAATTTTCTATATTATAGGAGATATGATTCCTCTAAGTTAGGGTTCTAGCCTCTTCCAAGATTCATCCCTAAACATGACACCTAGGGATAATTTCTATATCGCGGGCTACGAAGGTCCAAATAAAATTTCTCAAGACGTTCCAGAAACGGTATGAACTGTAATTTCCATGGTACAAGTTTCATACCTCGAAGATGAAACAGTGACATGTGGCAATCTGTACAACTTTTCTATGCTCAATAGTCCTAAAACAGGTCACCTTGGGAAAATTATCATAAGTCCAAATTGGTGAGAACAATTTTGATGAAACCTATGGTGGTAGAACAAGGACATATGTGGTTACCTTAGTACACAATTTCAAACACAAAGGAGTAGTAGTTGTAGAGATACCATAGAAACAATATCACTCATTTAGGCAGAAGAAATTGGTAAACTAGGGCTTCCTGTTCCGGGAGCTTCTCTCCATTGTTTTCAAAAAAGGAGTACATTGGACAGCTCACATTGAAAAGGTCTATATTTCTATCCAATCAGATCTAAAAGATTCCAAGTTTTTAAAATTAGGGTTGCTCTGACAAACCCTAGATCAGCCAGCTTCGGAACTAGGACGGACACCTCAAATTGGTAAGATCTAATCTTTTTCTATTTACAGTTGAGGTTGTCATTTCAAGATGACTAATCACACCATCTTGATGACAAGCTTGGTGAGGCTGAAAATTTCCAAGCATGGAAGTATAGGATCTCACTAGTTCTTAAAGGAAATGAATTGGACACCTACATAAGTAGAGAGGTTCTAATTCCAGAGGGAGATGAGGCTAAAAGCCTTACACAAGAAGATCATTGCTGATTCAATCAAGGATCACCTTATACCATAAGTGTCTTCCCTAAAGACACCGAAATAGATGTTTGATTCCTTGACCAAGCTATTTGAAGGAAAGAACATAAATCAGAAGATGACTTTGAGAAAACAGTTGAAGAATGTGAAGATCCAGAATGAAGAGACCATACAGTCATACTTTACAAGGGTCTCTCAAATCAAAGAACAACTTGAAGTGGTAGAAGAAGAAGTGGAGAATGCAAAAGTTGTGATAACCACCTTGAATGGCCTCAGAATACCATGGGATTCATTCATTCAAGGAATGTGTGCCAGAAGGAAGTGATTATCTTCAACAGACACTGGGAAGAGCACACACAAGAAGAAGCTCTACTTGTAATATGAGAAAAGAAGATTGGAGCAAATGAATATCAAGCTCTCACCATCCAAAGAAGATACCTCAAGCGATGAGGAATATGAAGAACTCAATTCTTGAAGAGCCTCTTATCCATCTTGAGCATTTGGATAAGAAATGATGTTGTTATGAATGAAGAAGATGATGAAGATGAAAGAAGGATTCTACCCATGAAACAAATAAAGATAAGTATTCAATTGTCATTTCATGATATTGTTTTGTTATGCACTTGTTTATATTCAGTTTATGAATGATAGAATGTTTGCATTAATGACAGTATACTACTAATATGCATGTGATGGGTAAGTAGCTCATGGTGCTATACAACTCTCCATTGATACTTATCTAGAATGAAATCTCTTTGCTGACATATTGGATTAGTGCACAATCTCAATGTTATCTTGGTAGAGATGGAAGGCATCTAGAAATTTTCCGTGAGATATGGATGAATGTTGTATTGGATAAAATAGTTGCATGATTATATCTTGATGCAAAATAATTTTTCATTATGAATATACCTTATGAAATGTTTCTAACCATTCAACTAATGCATTTGACTTGTAGGAAAAATCACCTAAAATCGCCTACAAGCAAAGAAGGACGAGACTTGTTTTGAAGAACAAGTGATGACAGTTCAAGAAAGAATCCAAGATAAAGAATAATATGATGATACTTTCAAAGAAAGAAAGAGGCCTCAAAGATAGTCCAGTTATGTGACACTATTAAGCGACATCATTGATACAGATCCTTCCAGCTATGAAAAAGTATCCAAGAAGAAAGGGAAGGTGGAATACCAATGATGCTCCTATTATATGTCGATGACTTGTTCTTGAAAAAAAAGAGAAACTCATTAAAGTTGCAAGAAGGAGACTTGCTGTCAAGTTCGAGATGAAGGACTTGGATATGATGCATTACCTTCTAGGAATGGAGGTGTGACAAAATGAGGATGGAATCTTCCCTGGGAAAGGGAAGTATGAGTAGAGATTCAGGATGACAGACTACAAGGCCATGACCACACCTATGGCATCGAACCTGAAGCTATTGAGTGTTGCTTCATAAGAGATGGTTGATGCCACAATATATCGTTAGATGATTTGTTCCTTGATGTGCCTGAAAAATACGAGACCAGATATTTTCTTTGTTGTGAACACATTGAGACATGTTCACCTGATGGTTGCAAAGAATGCAATCAAGTACCTGAAGGGTATAGTTGAGTATGGGATCAAGTATGATATGAATCAGAAGATTAACCTGGAGGGTTATGTGGATTTGTATTGGATAGGAAGCGCCATTGATAGGAAGAGCACTTTGAGGTGTTACTTCAATATGAGATCAGGTGTGATCACTTAGTTTGGCAGGATGGAGTCCTACATGGCACTGAGTACAGCTGAGGCAAAAGATTTTTCCACTTGCTATTTGGTAGGTAGTATGTTTATTTTGAAAACTACTATTTGATTTGATTGATCTGAATTGCATTTTTGAATGATGCAAAGAGGAGCAGTGAAGCTCCAGTTTGTGATCCAGATCGAGATCTCTTGAAAGAGGGAGTTCTAGCATAGCCGGTGAGATAGGTTGTTTGAGCATAAAATTCTGGCGAAGCTCGTAGGTGGTTCAGACATAAACAATCCTATAGGTTTTCCTCGGATGTAATCATTCCTAGCAAATCTTGCAGGTTATCCTTGGATGTAATCAGCCCTGATGTGATTATATGCTAGAAATGGCCAGAGTGAATTTCAAGTAATTCAGGTAGAAGCTTGGCGTTCTCCAGATTGAGATTCCTTCCAATAGGAAGTGATGAGTCCGTGAGCCATTCTGACATGGTGGTAGGCGAGGCCTCCCTTGGTCACATATAAGTGCAGAGCCCTTCTGACATGGTGATAGGATTGGTTCCTTCCATGATCAGATGTAAGTGCAGAGCCATTATGATATGACTATGGGACTGGCTCCCACATGATCAGATATAAGTGCATATCCTTTCTCTAGATGGTAGATGGTGTGTCCTACCATGCCAGTAGATATAAGTGTTGAAGGCCATCCTCTAGGAGAATGGAGGCACCTGGTCAGTTACCAGGAATACTCAGCTTAGTGCTGAGAGGCCATTCTCTGGGAGAATGGAGGCACCTGGTCAGTTACCAGGAATACTCAGCTTAGTGCTGAGAGGCCATTCTCTGGGAGAATGGAGGCACCTAGTCAGTTACCAGGAATACTCATCTTAGTGCTGAGAGGCCATTCTCTGGGAGAATGGAGGCACCTGGTTATTTACCAGGAATACTCAGCGTAGTACTGAGAGGCCATTCTCTGGGAGAATGGAGGCACCTGGTCATTTACCAGGAATACTCAGCCTAGAGCTAAGATCCCTTCCATGGATGGTAGTAGTTGTTTCCTACCATGCCACTGGTTGTAAGTGCAGAGTCCTTCCATGGATGGTAGTAGTTTTGTCCTACCATGCCACTAGTTGTAAGTTCTGGGCCTTTCTAACATGGTTCTTGGATGTGTTCCTCCCATGTTCATATGTGAGTGTTGGCTGTGCCTTTCTGACATGGTGGTCGATGTGTTCCTCCCATGGTCAAATGTAAGTGATGGGAGGGCCTTTCTGACATGTGGTCAGATATAAGTGTTGAAGAAGATAAATACCTACATGGAGGCTAGGCCTACAACCAGCATGAAAAAAGGATGGCTCTGCATAACTTCCTATGATGAGAAGAATTGAGAGATAGCACCATTTGACAGTGATGATACAACATCGATGATCCATACTTGATGATGATCCAGTGATGCTCCAAATCAAGTGATGATTCAGACTTGATGATGATCTAGTGATGCTCCAAATCAAGTGATGATTCAGACTTGATGATGATCCAGTGATGATCTAGACTTGATGATGATCCAATGATTCTCTAGATCAAGTGATGATCTAGACTTAATGAAGATGAATATGACTTGATGATGATCCAGAGAAGAAGACTTATGCTGATAAATTGTGTTGAGAGAATACATTCCTAGTTAAGAGGGACTGTTGATGTATTTGTAACTTTGGAATGTATTCACTTGTATATCTTATGTATTGTACTCCAATGTTTATTTCAGGAAGTATCTGTAATGTAATTGAGTCATGTCATGCCCTGATGTTCCGATCGATAGATTCAATAATGTAAACAAGTCATGTAAAGTCATTGAGGTTAACCCTCCATTGTAAGTCGGGGAAATAGTCCCCAAAATTGATTCAAGGTTAACCCTCCTTGTTGATCAGAGGGAAAATTCCCCACATTTGTGGGGCACTAGGGTTATTGGACTCTCCTAGAGATGTCATCTCTTGTAAGTAATTGTTAAGTGGGGCCGACTTGTTGAAGTGGACATTAAGTGAATGAAAGAATATAAATGGAGAGTGAGCCTCTCTATTTATCACACACACACTCACTCACTGGGGCACATGAGTGAGAGAGGAGAATCTCTCTCAAGTGAGAGAGAAATAAATAGTTGTTGGAAATCATCTTTATGTTTTTGGGTTTTACTACTACCATTGGTGCTCATTCTATCTCTGAGGAAGTTGCGGGGTTTTCTTCTTTATGGCTTCCCCAAGGAAAATTATTTGTGTCTCTTGTCTCTTGTGTTTATTGTTGTGCATGTTATTCTCTCAGATAAGATCCTAAGATCATATTGCTTAAAAAATAAAAATCTAACACATGTACTCATAGCAGTTTGCGTAGAAGACCTCCAAGATTGGTGGCATTCCACATATGCTACCTCCTTGATTGTGCCAATATTCATGAGATGTCATCTCTCGTGATCAAATTCCAATGTGTTATAACTGTATCTTGTTCTCAGTTTATCTGTTCTTTTTTTCCTAATTTTCAACCATTGGTTTAAAATGATTTTACATTTTATGTTGATTTTAGGAACTTTTGACAATCATTAACTTTTGTTGGATTTAATGCTTTTAATGGTTGAACTATTTCATTAATTTAGTTTTAAGGTTTGTCTTTTGGGCTTATTAGTTAATATGAATATCTTTAAGCTTTCAAACACTTATAATAAAAGATTATTCCAAGTTTTCTTTATAATCTAACCCTCATTTTTACTCCTTTGTTAAATATTTTCATGAGATTCCTGTAGCAGCTCTGTTTTTCTTCTTTTTGTCATTATCATTGGGAGCATATTACGAGGTGATGGAAACGAATTCTAGAAACTAAAAAGAGGTTTTTTTCCATAAAAAACTCATTCACAAAAACCTCTCTCATTTTTGCAACAGCTGTTATTGTTTAACTCTATTCGAATTCATCTTTGTGGCATATTTTCAGGGTTTGAATTATTTAATAATTTCTTGTTTTAGTCACACATTTTCAGCACGTATTTCGATCAATTGAAGGGTAATTTTTAAAAACCAAGAGAGTTTTTTATTCATAATAGACTCATTTAAAAAAAAAACTCTCTTAGGTTATACATAGGTGTCCCAGATCGAGAGATATGAAGATGTCTTGGAGAACCAAATTTTCAGAAATTCGTCAAATTTTCCCAAATCCAATTTGCTATTTTTTGGTTAATTGTCTTTAAAGATTGTGAGTTATCATGTAACTAATTGATGTAACTGTTTCAAATTTAGACCTAGAAGCTAGTTATGGAACTAATTTACCTTTGTAATGATAAAAGGAAGACAAACATACAGTTTTGTAGTTGGATTTTTCACTCAAGGAGAGGCTTTTGGAGATTTGATTTCTCAAGATAGCATTTATAACTCTTATGTAAGTGGATGACTGTTATTGATTATATATAAATTGATAAGCCCTTTTACCTGTCATGTTTTTTTCATTTCTGATCTGGTTGATTGATCAATCTACAATTTCATTTCCTGTTTAAAGGTTTATTCATGTAAATGCTTGTATCCTATGGGGGGAATTAGTATTCCATGTGTAATGTTAATGGCTTATTGGGATGTGTTTGATCCCCATTTTATCCAACTTGCATGACTCAGTTCCGTATTAGCTTGTGGATGTTTATTTCCTCCTTGTTGATGAATTTTTTAAAACCAAAACCATGAACCAAAACCCTAAAAACCAATTTTATTCTATTTCATTTTGAGATTGTGTTAGCTTGTTCTTGTGGTAGTCTAGGAACAATTTCTAGCACTAACATATTTGGTGCCATTGCCGGGGACGAACCTGAAGTATATATTCCCTGGGATATCATTATTCATCTGATTTTGAGAGGTGAACAAAGTCAAAAAATCTTTTAGACTACAATTTTTCATCGGCGACTCTACGATTAAATATTCCACTGCAACGAGAATTTTGTTGACAGAAAAATGAAGAATCCAAATGGAAAGACTGGGTATCAGCTTATTACTTTCCTCCATGAGGCTTTGTTCTTATTCATTAGTTATTTCCCGTCTTTCCCATTACATGTCAAAAGAATTATTTTTTATTTTGTCTATTCCAATGATCATAAACCTTCAGGTACATATCCCTCTTTGGAAGAAGAAATTCTACATTCTTCTTGTTTTATTGATGTTGATCCTATTCCTTCATTTGAAATACATGTGCAACATGATATACATATACCCATATCTCTTGAACCTGATTATTCTGGTCATCTTGTAGAGAATAAAGTTGATCTATTACCTTCTACCATCACTACTGAAACTTGCGAACAACTTGTTGAACCTCATTTTCAACTCAAAAATTTTCAGTATAGACTCAGACAAGAAAATGTTTAAACCTCTTAGGATACCATCTCTCTTACATCCTTACCCTTCCTACTTTGTTGAATATCTTCCCCATTTTACTGGAAAAGACCATATTACAGCAGAGAAGCATTTAGGATATTTTCATAATTTCATTGATAATTTTGAAATAATGCATAAGGATGTTGTCATGAGGTTATTTTCGAAATCCTTTGCTGAAGATGCTAGGTTTTGGTTCCGAAATTTAAAAGTTGATTCAATTGGATTATGGGAAGATTTACATGATGTCTTTTTGAAGTATTGGGGTAAGAATAAATCTTATGATCAGTTTCTTTCAGAATTTTATAGTTTGAAAAGAGAGAATGATGAGCCAATTACTAAATTTAATTGGAGGTTTCAAATTTTTTATATCAGTATGCCTACGGAGATCAGACCTTTGGAAAAACTTTCTATTGTATATTATGTTATGGCTCAACATTCAGATCTTGTCTTTTTCCTGTTAGAAAGGAAATCATCATCTTTAAGACAATTGTTTGAGGATGCCAAAAGGAGTGGAGGAGAACATCCGAGCTTGCAAAATGATTTGAAATCAGGCTCATGTTGAAGATGTTAGGGTACACGGGGTACTCCCAAAGGACCAAACACCAAGAACAACCACTTCACACAAACATATCACAGATCAAGACACCAATGTTTGTCACGTGGTTAAAACCCTCAAGAGGGAAACAGTCCACGACCCCAGCCAAATAGCTACTTGGAGCAATTTATTATGCAAAAGAAAGAAAGTTACATGAGCTTCTCATAATCGATCAACTAGCCAAGGACCCTCTATGCTCTTTAAATAGAGATCATAGACCAGTCAGGTGTTAAGCCACATATCAATGGTAGGTATGATCTAAGAGAAGTTGAACCGTCGGATCACTCTATGTCTAGAACATACCGTGAGCGTCGGATTAGAATATTTACAAATGCATACTAACGTATACTAAAGAAACAAACTTTTACGTAATGAATATATTACACAAGTTGATCTTAACTAACTCTTAAGTGTCTAAATATCCTAACATCCCCCCTTAAGAACAACTTGGGATAGGATTGAAGGATTTACAAAAGTGACACTATTAGGAGAAGGAAGGAGGCATTAGATCCTATCCCCCCTTAAGGACACATTCCTGAACTCCTAACATAGATCGAAGTTTAGAAAACTTCGCTTCTGTAAGAGACTTGGTGAAGATGTCTGCAACTTGATCATCTGTAGGACAATAGAGCACTTCAATAACACGAACACGAACAAGATTTATAATGAAGTGCATGTGTAGCTCAATGTGTTTGCTGCACTGATGTAGAACTGGATCTTTGGAAAGCTTGATGGCACTTTGATTGTCGCACCAAAGTGGAGTAGGCTGCTACTACTTGAATCCAAACTCTGAAAGGATCTGTCGAAGCCATAAAGCTTCTTGACTGGCATTAACTACGGCTCGATATTCTGCTTCCGCTGAAGAAAGAGCAAGAGCTTGTTGTTTCTTACAAGCCCAAGTGACAGGTCCAGATCCCAGACTGAAAACATAACCTGCATTAGAATTCCGATCATTAGGATCGCTGGCCCAATATGAATCAGTGAAACCAACCAATAAAGGTTTCCCCCTTGTACTGTAATGAATTCCAAACTGAATTGTACCTCGAATATATCGAAGTATTATTTTTGTTGCTTTCCAGTGACTTTCATGAGTATTTTTCATATAATGGGAA
>LPNX010683670.1:47307-70493 GCA_001517045.1 Pseudotsuga menziesii | reverse complement strand
TCTAGGCTGATGTGGTGCTTCTTCATTGCTGCTTCCAAGGCTGCCATCTTCTTAAAACATTTAGATTCATCATGATTATCTTTCCCACAAAATTGCAATGGCGCTCAGTCTTCTTTCCTTTTTGCTTGGATCCTTTGTCATTTTTTGAAGAAGGAGCTGACTGAGAGGGTTTGGGACCCTTGTTGTTTGGCTTATTATTGCGAAAATTCTGTTTCTTGGGAGGCTTGGACTTTTCTTTCTGTTGGGACAATAAGGCTTTCCCAGATGTATCAGCATTGTTAATTATTCCAAGATGAATGAGGTTATCTTTCTCTCTAATTAAGGAATCACAAAAGGATTCAAGACTAGGCTCTTGATAGCTAGCTGCAGTCAAGGATTCTTTCATGGAGTAGAATGCAGATACAAAAACATAATATGCAAGTCCAAGTTTGGAAAGAATATGATAAATACATTGTTTGTTTTCTTTCTTAATCTTGCATTCTGCACATAAAAGTCTAAGAGTTTTATACTTAGATAAATAGTCTTGAATGTATGAAAAATCATTTGGATTCAAGGAAAGCAACTCATTCTCAAGCTGATGACCCCAAATTTCATTGTGTTTACCAAACACAGATTCCAACTTTTTCCAAGCTTTATCAGGTTCATCAATGCCAGAGATGTGGAATCGCAAATCAATAGAGATTGACATCCCAATCAATCCACGACCTTCATCACATATATTTGTCCATTTAATTGTCTTATCATCATCAGTGGGTTCTGTTTCTTTCCCTGAGGTTATTCTGAAAAGTTCTCTACTTCGTAGAACATCCTCCATACAAGATTTCCATGAGAAATAGTTAGAACTTGTAAGTATAATATCACAAGGGGCGGCCATACTGTAGAATAATGGCTGAGAGAATATAAACTAACTATCTAGATGCAAAGAGCTCGAAAAAATATGCAGTTTTAAAAAAAAACGACACTTAAAACGGATTCTAGATGATGAAGTTATGCTTGATCAAAGAAAATGTTGAAGATGTCCCCAATAGTGACGTGACAGATATTAACCTGACCAACTAAAAAAAGAAGCCCCCTCTTCCCAAAATCAATCTTTGACAATCACTTTTACAATAAAGTTGCTTTGAAGTGAATCACTTTTGTAGAATAAGTGATGTTCACTTTTACAATAATGTGACTTTTAAATAGTGCCACAATAAATTAAAGGCTTAAGTGACTCACTTTTATTTTATTTTATTTATGTGAGATGCACTTTTACAATAAAGTACCTTGAAAATAGAAATTGCATGCACTAAAGAGTAGCTTGATAATACTTGAACTCAAGACTTATCAAGGGGTAAAGCAACTTTGGACCAAGTGAGCTAAGTTTAAAAGGTACGTAAAATTATGGAAAGAGGAAGGGGGTTTTTTTTTTTTTTTACTCTTCTCTCTCGTTTTTTGTGCTTGCTTTCTTTTCCTGCAACTCACAAAAAAAAATGAAAAACAAAAACAAAAAAACTTTTTCCACACAATGGGGTTAGATCTTAGTTAGCTTACTCGGAAATTCTACGTTTTCAAGTTTTCTCACTATTTCTAATTTTCCGTGATCGCACAAGGTGCACGGCAAAGAGCATACGTAGCCAAGAAGAAAAGAAAAAAAACTTTCCCTCACTGTTTCTAATTCGCCACGATCGCGCAAGGTGCATGGAAAAGAGCATACGCAGCCAGGGAAGACAACAGTCCGAGACTAAAACAAAAATATCTAATAATAAGACTGATAAAATATGAGAGATTTTAAAAAAAATAAAACAAATCCGTCACTGTAACATTATACCTTCAGATTTGTCAAAATGGGTGTTTCTGGAACAAACAGAAATGGTTTTCGATGAAATGAAAACTATTTCCAAATGGAAACGGCACTCCAAACGCAATGGAATAGCTCCCACAGGCCACAAATGCACAGAAAATCTAGAACCAGAAACCCTTTCAAAGTTTCGGCAACACCGGTTCCAGATCTTGATCAAAACCGAAAGCGACTCTTCATAAAAGCTCTGATACCATGTTAGGGTACACAGGGTACTCCCAAAGGACTGAACACCAAGAAAAATTGCTTCACACAAACAGATCACAGATCAATACACCAATGTTTGTCACGTGGTTAAAACCCTCGAGAGGGAAACAGTCCACGGCCCCAGCCAAATAGCTACTTGGAGCAATTTATTATGCAAAAGAAAGAAAGTTACATGAGCTTCTCATAATCGATCAACTAGCCAAGGACCCTCTATGCTCTTTAAATAGAGATCATAGACCAATCGGGTGTTAAGCCACAGATCAATGGTAGGTATGATCTAAGAGAAATTGAACCGTCGGATCACTCTATGTCTGGAACATATCGTGACCGTCGGATTAGAATATTTACAAATGCATACTAATGCATACTAAAGAAACAAACTTTTACCTAACGGATATATTACACAAGTTGATCTTAACTAACTCCTAAGTGTCTAAATATCCTAACAGAAGATATACAAGTTTATGAATAGGAAGAAGAACGTAGGTATCATTCAGATTTAAGACAGTTTTCTTCATCATTTTCAGATTTTCATATGAACAAGGATATAAATGACGCTTGTGTTGATTCTTCATATCCGTTTGCTGACTTTTTCAATGATAATATACTTTCAGTGGATTATAGTAGAAATTTCCTAGTTCCTACTATGAGATTATCATGTTATGAAGAAGAAGGTGCTGCTCTTCAACCTCTTACTATTGATATAAGAAATAAGCTGTCATTCTTGACTTATGGTCACTTTCATAATTTTATTTGTTTAAGTTTTAATCAAGGGTTTTATTTAAAGGTTGAGAAGCAGTTTGAAGAGCCCCTGGTTTCCATTCTTGAGCCAAAGTTTAAAAAGAACAGCAATGGAGAGGAAGAGAATGCTTCACTTTAAGATGAATATAATGAAGACATTGAAGTTTTAAATCGGAAATTTCATGATCCCGTGGCTTCTTGGATGGGGTTGTATTTTTCAAAGGTTTCTAATGCTCCAGTTTTTGGCATATTTCCTATTTCCAGTCATAAGTATCAACTGCCTACAAACTCTTTATTGCATTTATCACATATTTTGTGGGTTTTCTCAAATAGTAGCATGCATGGAATTATGATTCTCAGTCAAATGGTTTCTTGGCTTCACTGGAAGTATGATTACACTTTATTGGATTGTTTCCTCCGATTAGAACTAGGAGTATATAGCAGAATAAGCTCGCTATACGAGCATGTATATTCTTTTCAGTAGGCTGGTTTGTAGCAGTATTTTGTCATTTCAGAGGTATGTGTTCAGAGTTTGAGAAAGTTGTAGAGATTTGGTAAATGACTCCATCATCCAATGAATAAGGCACAAGATCTACAGGTTCTTGAAGCCTCACAAGGAGGACATCATCTCGCACCAAGAGCCAGATGTTATAACTAGATATTGTTCTTAGTTTATCTTTTTTTTTTGTAAGATTTTTCAACCGTTGGTTTAAAACGATTTTACATTTTATGTTGATTTTAAGAACTTTTGACAATCAGTAATTTTTGTTGGATTTAATGCTTTTAATTGTTGAATTATTTCATTAATTTAGTTTTAAGGTTTATCTTTTGGGCTTATTAGTTAATATCTACATATTTAAGCTTTCAAAAACTTATAATAAAAGTTTATTCCAAGTTTGCTTTATAATCTAACCCTCATTTTTTACTCCTTTGTCAAATATTTTCATGAGGAGATTCCTGTAGCAACTCTGTTTTTCCTGTTTTTGGCATTATCATTGGGAGCAGATTACGAGGTGATGGAAATGCATTGTGGAAAATAAAAAGAGGTTTTTGTCAACAACAGACTCATTCACAAAAACCTCTCTCATTTTTGCAACATCTATTATCGTTTGAGAGATTCGAATTCATCTTTGTGGCTTCTTGTCAGGGTTTGAATTATTTAATAATTTCATGTTTTAGTCACAGATTTCCAGCACGTATTCCGATAAATTTAAGGGGAATTTTTAAAAACCAAGAGATGTTTTTGTTCATAACAGACTCATTAAAAACAAAATCTCTCAGCTTTTGCAGAGGTGTCCTGGATCGAGATATATGAAGATGTCTTGGAGACCCAAATTTTCAGAAATTCATCAAATTTTCCCAAATCCTATTTGCTATTATTCAGTTAATTGTCTTTAAAGATTTTGAGTTATCATGTAACTAATTGATGTAACTGTTTCAAATTTTGACCTAGAAGGTAGTTATGGAACTAATTTACCTTTGTAATGATAAAAGAAAGACAAACATACAGTTATGTGGTTGGATTTTTCACTCAATGAGAGGCTTTTGGAGCTTTGATTTCTCAAGCTAGCATTTATAACTCTTATGTAAGTGGATGAATGTTATTGATTATATATAAACTGATAATCCATTTTACCTATCATTCTTTTTTCATTTCTGATCTAGTTGATTTCTCAGTCTACAATTTTATTTCCTGTTTAAAGGTTTATTCATGTAAATGCTTGTAGCCTATGGGTGGAATTAGTATTTCATGTGTAATGTTTATGGCTTATTGGGATGTGTTTGATCACCAGTTTATCCAACTTGCATGATTCAGTTCTGTATTAGCTTCTGTATGTTTATTTCCTCCTTGTTGAAGAATTTTTTAAAACCAAAACCCTAAAAACCAATTTTATTCTATTTCATTTTGAGATTGTGTTAGCTTGTTCTTGTGGTAGTCTAAGAACAATTTATAGCACTAACACAATGTATATCAGATATCTTCATCCACTATGGAGATCTTGATACATTGTATATTGTAGGTGGCGATGACCACACATGACATTTGTATCTCATGCATATTCATGGCCATTGTACTCTTATGTATCCGAGACTATTATATGTATTTGCAGTCACATGCAGAGATTGATTATTGTATTGTACTGATGAGTGGTTGGTTCTTCCACTTGGGTCTTCATTACTCCACTTTTGGTATGGATTATATAATGTATTTTGGCCATCATGTTACCCCTTTGACCTCACACATTTGGGGGCATCTATTATAGTTGATTTTATCACATGTGGTAGATCACACCTTTATGGCATTCCATGTCCCTATCCAGACTCTTTGGACCCCAATTACCTATATTATACTTTGATGCTCCAATATTATCCCCTAAAATCACATGTTTATACCTATACATGACTTTTAAATCCATACTTGCATGTATACGCAGCTTTTGACCTCAAACCCGCATACATCGGGAAGTGTGCATTGTTGGAGGAACTAGTCGGTGAGCTGACTGGTCGAATAGCCAAATGATCGAATAGCCAACTAATTAGAGATTAGGTCAGCCGCGTAAGGTCGCGTCAGTTGACCGAATCGACAGGTAGTTATATGTAACTATTTGTAAATCATATATATTAGTCTGTTGAGCCAAATGAGAACTCGGTTTAGTTCTGTGTATGTATGGACCCTCATGACATAATATAATCTGTTATTCTGTATCTATGTTCTTGTCTCTTGTGCCTGTTATGTCTATATTATTCAATGTGTATTATTGGTAACCCTCTGTGATCTGTGAGATTACAACATTGGTTTCATTGCCGGTAATACATATCTGAGATGACTATAAGTAGATGATATCAGAACATGAGATTAAGAACTGGTGGGAGCGTAAGATAGAAAATTATTTGCAGAATTACGCGAGGAGAAACAGATTAACCACTACTCAGGAGAAGGAGAAATTCTTCACTGAAACTCATGAGAAGTTCGTAGAATCAGTACCCCAGCTTTTGAAAAAACTTCTGGATGAAAAAGCTGGAAGCAACTAAGGACCAAAAGTTGCTAGAGAAACTGATTTGAGGGGGACAAACAAACCTGTCGGAGTGGTTTGAAAAGATCACAGACGAATTCTGCAAGGAGCAAGCCATAGAAGAAAGAACTTCGGTAGAAACCGTTCAGAAAAGATTCTATATAGACCTTACCGAGCAGTTGCTGTGCTCCCTATCGGCCCTACTGTTCAAATTCCTGATAGAAAAAGGAGTGGGTCATATTGTAGAACCTCGTCCGTCGCTGCACGAACCGCCACCAAATTCTAACTGGGCAGAGAAACAGAAAAAGTGGGAGAAATTCATTACCGAAAGGGAGTGGGAGTACTTCCTAAGCAAGTAAACAGAACTATCCAAGCTTTCTAAAGCGGCGAGTAGGCTATGGGGGGGTAGCTGATCATATGTCGGGGTAAAGTGAAGAGGATTCTAGTCAACTAAAAGGAGATACCATCACTAGTAATGAAAAGTCAACCTACAAAGGAAATTGAACGAACAGTGACACACAAAGGTACGGCGGATTTACAGAAAGTAGAGAGAGAGAAGAGGCTGAAAAGAAGGGAAGAAAGAAGAGAATAGACTATAGCACTGCAAAGAGAAATTAATACTAGGGTGCTAGACCAGGAAAAAAATCCACCAGAGTCAGGTCATGACCGACAAGAAGAAGGTGCGGATGAAGAAGCATCACCCATGGAAGAAGACGTGTGGATAGAGTAGTGTGAAGCTCTTCAAATATAAGTTCTCCGGGAGATAAGACCTCTATCTCCAATGAATCCGAGTACCAGGATACAAGCCATTATCGAAGAAGACCTAAGACTAAGAGCTGGTGAGTTTGGTATATGGAGCCGACTAGATGACAAGGTAAATGATGAAAATAATCTAGTGATCCGTCGACCAGAGGAAGGAAACCGGTTCACACTTCAGGTGTACCCTTCCAACCGCAGTATCCACTTACTTTACCCGACACATGAAGGAGCACCCCCCTGCCAAACACAACTTTGGAAAATACATAACAGTCGGACCTATAGACAAATCAGTGCAGTTGGACATCGATAGGAGAAGTCGACACGAACTGATTACTTGTTGGAGAAGAAACGACAAACAAAATGACTAACGGGAATGAAAGTTCTGTCGAAAAAAAGCTCTACACAATGAGACAATCAAAACATCCCACTACCCCCAGTACCACCCCCAACACCACCACCTCCTAGAGGAGATAGCGATAGTGATTCTGACATGGGTCATGGATCAACAAATATCCCTCTATACGAGAGTGATGAAGATCCTAGAAGACATTGGTTCATCTATGAGTCAACATGGGAGGAAAATCAGGTTACAGCTGAAGATCGACAGATGGCACAGTTCGTTGGTGCCTTGAGGAAAAGAGCACTAACGTGGTACATGACCTATATTGAGAGAATAGGACCCAAGCATCTAAAGCAGAAATTAAAGCATAATTCTTGTCTTTCTTTAAAACTCCAGACGCAAAACATTTGGTAGCCAAAAAGTTGAAAACATCTCAAAAGCCAGCAGAGTCTGTCCGAGAATATGACAAATGATGGAAAGACCTCCTCAGGCAACTAGATTATGTAATTGATGAACAACTATTAATTCAGTGGTTTCTTGTAGGTCTATCATAGAAAATTCAGTGGCACATAAGCTTGGAGACATTTAAAACATACAAAGATGCGCTTACCAAAGCTCTACAATTGGAGAAGGACGAAGATTTCCCAGCATATCCCATGGATACTAGACTAGAAAAACAGCTAGAAATCATGCAGAAATAATTGAAAGAGTTGAACCTCAAGAACCAAGATGTCTAGTGCACAAAATGCTCAACGACCGGACACACTAAAGATTACTGTCAGCAATACATAAGTTGAGAGGACATTCTATTTATTCAGATAAAGTGCTTCTGTGACATCTGCCAAGAACATGGAGAACACACAACGAAAGATTGCCCATATAAAATGAAAAATAGCAAGGCATCTTGGTGTGCAATCCGTGAAGTAAGAAGTCACGCAACGGTCGACTGCCACTTAAATTTAAAGAACCGACAAAAATACCAAGCAGTCTACCAGACAAATGCAGTTGTGCAAAACAAGGATAACAACAAGCAAAGCAATGATCAAAATGAACCGAATAATCAAAGATATGACGGCCGTCGATATGAGAACCAGTTCAACAACCATCGTGGAGGATATGGAGTTCGGGGTCGATTCTCTAGGAATCGCGACAATAGACCACATCAGCCCATCCAGTGTTTTACATGTTATAAATAAGGTCATTGATCTGCATGCTGCCGATACAAGGACAGAACCGATTTAAAATTTTGCACTAGATGTGGAGTCGATGATCACTCATTAGAGGATTGTCTTACTATGCTTGATAAAATCAATAAAAAGAAAAACGTTAATGTCTTGTCGTGCATTCAAAAACATGATGTAATCAATACGAAGAATCTGCATATAGTAACCCGACAAGCGACAAAAATTGGGAGTCATAATCCACGCATAAGTAAAATAAAATAAAAGAACGATTATCCTAACCCAACTAAACAAAAACAATTATATAATGACGCAAGGAATATATTTAAAGAATTTTCTAGACAAGAAGAAACTGATGATAGTCGACAAAGCACATTTAAAGAATTAATACGTTTAGTACAATATGATAAAGTGGTATCTAAATTCATTGAATTATTGTATAATATGAATCATAACAATAATATAGAAAAACAAAAAAAAAACATATGCAGTCTAAACCAAAAGGACAAAAGTGATGTCGACCCACTTGTCGACCTAGAAATTGAAGGATATCATGTTCGACAAGTTGTACTTGACTTCAGCTCACAAGTAAATATTACGACTCATGACACTTGGGAAAAATTGGGTAGATCTTGACTATATGAGTCGGGAATATACCTCAAATTAGCCGACCAAGGTCTGATCGAACCTATCGGAGTTTGGAGAAATGTCGATACGATAATAAAAGGAATATTGACCAGAGTCGACTTTGAAATTATTGACCCTAAGGAAGGATCCAGTTCCTTCCCAGCTTTAGTAGGTCAACCATTAGGAAGGAAAATGAAAGCACAAATATCTTTAGATAAAGAAAGGATAAAAATAAAAGGGAATGGATAGAAATTCATAGTACCTATCCACCCATCCCAAGGAGAACCGTGGATAGAACCTATTGATGAAGAAGTCAACATCCGACAATTATATCAAATACAAAATAATGAAGACTACACAGAACCCAATGTCTATGGCGAGCTTCACTTAGGCAATCAAAACTCAGTAGGATACAACTCGGATGCAGAATTATATGATTGGGAAGTCGAAAACTATGAGACACAAGCAAGAGGTTGCTAGACCTTTCAGACAGTGCAGAAGAAACTAGTACAACAATGTTTCTTAGTTTCCATCATCCCAAAAATATTTGAAAAGAAAAGCAGGGAATACCCTACTTTAAAACCAACAAATATAAGTATTAGACAAATCCCAAGATACAAAGAAAGAGAATCACCAGTTATGCACATAGAACAATTATCTAAAAACATTGGTGAACATGGTCGATTACAAAGCTTAGTAGAAACCTTCATAGGACAAGCTGCTAGATGGTGGGATACATATCAATCAAGATTGCAGACATGGACAACAGCTTCGACTTACTTTGTAGAAAGAATCGGAGGAAAGAGGCTAACGAAACAAGCACAAATACCTATGTTCATCCAGGGGTAGGACCCAGAAGAACAAATAAGAACATGCGAAAAAGAGTGGAAAAGACTTGGATATATAGATGAACGTACATGGCCACACCTATTTCCATCGACTCTATCCAACTTACCAAACAAATGGTACAAAATGGAATAAGCACGGGGTGAAACATTTCAATGGCACGAACTTAGAGACAACTTCATCAAAGACTTCAGCTTTATACCACAAAATGAAAAGTTAGTCAAAACTGCAAAACAAATCAAATCATTTATAGAAGCAACCAGGAACAACACCCTAACACAAAATTATGATCCACCGACAATAACATGTAATAACATATAAACCAAGACAATACCACAGTCAACAAGTCTACAAATGGAAAATGAAAATCCAGAAGGGAAAAGCGTTCAATGGAAATCATAACATTCAGAAACAACAAAACCAATTCGCACAGTACTTAAAGTTGAGAAAGCCGACAAAGAAGATACCGATCGAATGACTGCAGTAGACTTTCTTGCTACATTTTCACAATTCAAAGAAGGGAGCTGACTGATCAATGAAGCCAAAGCACCAGAATGGTTAGATGCCAAAGTGAAAACTAAAGAATTTGACATATCAAAACGATGATCGACCAAAAATGGCAAAAATTGACGATTACTGGAGTGAAGATTAAACAACCGAAATAGTAAACTTACTAAAATAATTCCAGGATGTATTCGCTAGAGACTACAAAGATCTCAAAGGTCTAGTCCATGAAATGGGCGAAATGAAGATCGACATTAAACCTGATGCCCGACCTGTAAATAAGAGGCCATATAAATTAGCTCATAAATACAAAGAGATAGTCAAGAAAGAGATTGATAATATGCTTGCAGCAGGAATTATCTACCCTATTGAACAATCAGAATGGGAAATTCCAATGGTTGTACAACCAAAGAAACATGACCTGACAAAGCTAAGGATCTATGTCGACTTCAGAGAATTAAACAAAGTCACCTTAACAGCCCCATTCCCAACACCCTATGCAGATGAAATCCTAAATGAAGTCATAGGACATGAATGCTACTCGTTTACAGACGGATTCTTAGGTTACAACCAACTACCAATAGCCAAAGAAGACCATAAAAAGACAACATTCGTATGTGAATTCAGCTCATTTGCCTACAGAGTTATGCCTTTTGGTCTAAAAAATGCACCTGCAGTATTTTCAAGAATTGTGGTCAAAACAGTTCAAAAATATATCTACAAAACAATGGAATTATATTTCAATGATTGGACGATATACTCTATGCTGAAAGATCACTGCAAATGGCTAAGGCTCATGTTGGAACGATGCCGACAAATCCAGCTATCTCTAAACATAAGGAAATGCATATTCCTAACTCCTATAGGGATACTATTAGGACGCATTGTATGCAAAGAAGGCATCAAGGTCAACTTTGCAAAAATAAAAATTATCCTAGACTTAAAACCACCAGTGAACCCAAAACAAGTCAGGGTACTACTTGGTCATACTGTATATTACAAGAAATTTATGAGATACTACTCAGATATGACCTATCCATTGGAAGAACTATTAAGAGAAGATCAAGAGTTCGACTGGACAGATGAATGTAACATATCATTTGAAACACTAAAAAGGAAGCTAGTTGAGGCACCCATCCTAAGGTTCCTGAATTGGTTGATCAAATTTTAAGTACATATCGACACATCAGGCCTAGAAATAGGAGCGATCTTAACACAACTAGGGGATGATGGAATGGATTACCCCATAATTTACAACAGCAAAAAACTAAATAAGGTGGAAATAAACTATTCGACAACAGAGAGAGAAGCATTAGGAATGGTTTTTGCACTACATAAGTATCGACATTACCTACTAGCCAACCCTTTCATATTTTATACCCACCACCAAGCATTAAAATACCTTGTAAACAAACCCTTACACCATGGGAGAATTTGTCAATGGATACTACTATTCCAAGAATTCAAATTTGAAGTCATTGTTAGACCAGGAAAATTAAATGTCAGACCCAACCACTTGTCACGAATCGACACAGGAGAGGAGCCGACAAGAGTCGAAGACGACCTACCTGATGCACACTTATTTCAAATAGAAGCAGTCTCGGCAGAATTAGAGGAAATAGCTCAATTCTTAGAAAGTCGTCAAGCACTAGAGGGCATGAGCATGAAAAAGAAACAAACATTAGCTATGAAAACTACACCATATAGCCTCATAAATGGATTTTTATATAAAATGGGCCTGGATGACATCCTCAGACGATGCGTATTAGAACACGAAAGAGATAATATCATGTACGAAGCACACTATGGACCAGTGGGAGGACATTTTCAAGCAGATACAGCTGCCAAGAAAATCCAACAGTCAGAGCTATGGTGGTTGACACTATACAAGGATTGTAAAAAAATTGTTAGCCAATGCGACAGATGTCAATGACTGGGTTGACCTCTGCCTAGTACATAAATTCCATTGATATCAGTAAACCCAAGTTTGACATTTGAAATTTGGGCCATCGACTTTATAGGACCATTCTCAATACCAGCAAAAAGAACAGGTGCAAAATACATAATAACCACAATAGAATATGTAACCAACTAGGCAGAAGCAGAACCTATCGACACATGTTCCAGTAAGATAGCTGCTAAATCTATCTACGAAAATATAATTACCATATTTGGATTCCCAATAACCCTAATCAGTGACCAAGGTTCACACTTTATTAACAAAACCATCAAAGCACTAACAGACCAGTTCAAAATTTACCACCGACGTAGTACAACTTATCACCCTCAGTCGAATGGAGCAATCGAGGCATTCAACAAAACATTAACAAGGGGCCTAACAAAAATATGCAACACCAACAAAGATGATTGGGATGAAAAGATACCTCCATTACTATGGGCTTACAGAACAACATACAAGCATTCGACCAACCAAACACCGTTCTGACTAGTCTATGGCCAAGAAGCAGTTGTTCCAATACATTTTCGACAGCAAACACCTATCATAGCAGATATTTTACATGCCGATGTCAAAGAAGGCAGGAAGGACCGACTGATGCAATTAAGCATGCTAGAAGAACATGGATTGCTCGCTCTACAACATCAAGAAATCCAAAAACAGCAGCAGAAGGCTTGGCATGATCGCAATATCAAAAACAAAACTCTGTCGGTAGGGGACATTGCCTTACTATAAAACAGTCAAGTAAAAGGAAAACCCAAAATGTTACACATGGAATGGATGGGAGCTTACGTTTTCAAAGAGATTCATGCCAACGGATCAGTCCGACTAAGGACATTATAAGGCATTATATTTCAGAAACTTGTTAATGGTGCCCAACTAAAATGGTACAAAAATTAAACCAAGTTCTAAAAAAAAAAAACAGAGACATAAATATAATGACCATAAATGTCAGACAAAACTATCAAATCTAAAAATCCTAAAACAGAACCAACACCCATAACCCAGGATGACAGGAAACTTCGAAAGATATAATAACCAGCACTTCGACAACCGACACCAAACCCATCAACATACCTCCATCGACCGCTCGCATGATTGACATCAACCAACAACCCCAAAGGTCAAATCATTCCTTCATGACTACAGACAGAAGGAGCACCAAAATCAAATTGCAATTAACACAAACTACAAAGACCATGTTGGGCCATCACTTTCTCCATTAATACATCCATCGACAGAAACGTCACCCACTCCACCTATAAATATTGGGCCAAAAAAAGATCATTACCGTATTTAGAAGAGATAGAACAATTCGGCAGTGAGAAATTTGAGAGACGAGAACCTGTAAGAAAAGTTGACCAAGAGACTGACGAGATGGCCTCAAAGCAAACTAGAGCTGTAGCTGCAAAAACAAAATAACTGCAATCCGCCAAAACCCCATTGATGAGAAAGTTAAGAAATATCAAGAATGCCAAGGTACAGGAAACCTCGTGGTCCAAAACCTAAGCAGAAATAAAAGAATGGGCTTACTAGGACAAGAAAATAACACAAGAAGCAGATAAGATCAACTACAGCACCAACATGAGCTATATGAATACACCATTCATGGCAAGCTTTGGAGGAACGAAAGAAACAACAATAAAATTTATCATTAGTCGGTATCACAATGGTAAATTTTACTTCGGTCGACCAGTAGAAATTTCTGGAGAAGTAATATACAAACTTACCGGTCTATAAAATCAAGGTGACCCTGTCCCTATTGGTATAAAAGAAGGACTAGTAGAACGACTAACTGGCACACCAAAAGGAAAGAACTCGAAAGGGCTAATGAACAGTCAGATACAAGCCCGGACGCCACAAATCATATCCAAAATTATAGCAACAAGACTCACCCCTACAGGTCGAGGGAGTGATCTAAAGCTGGACATGCTAGAAGCAGTCGACATAATAGAAACTACAGGAAAAATTTACCATTGGGCTCAACATGTTGCCAACGTGTTCAAAAGTATATGTGAAAAATGCCAGGAGTCGACCGGGATTATAAGGTTCCCATCTCTGATTCTATGGATAGCAATGTACCACTTGTGTCCAGTCGGGGACAAGCAGTTCCAGGAACCACACAAGTACCACATGTGGAGGTTCAAGCCATTTTCATAGAATGGAACACTGAAAGAATTAGAAAATGGTAAAGTAATGTTGGAAAACTGGTTCCAAAACCTAAAAATCCAGACGACCAGATGGAGGGTTCCTTAGAACATCCAAAGAAGTCTGCCGAAAATAGCTCATATTCAACTCGAGCTAGACCACACAATAGTCTGGTACGTGCAGGGAGAAAAAGAAATAGCAAAACCTCTCGACTATTACCCAACAGTCGAAGAGATCTTGTGCGAGCTAGCTCGACAATCTAGTACAAAGTTATCAAGACCAACAAAAGCCAAGGAAATAAATCAAACAATTGAAGAACCATTGACAGACCAAGAAAACGAGGAGGACTACAAAATTTGATTACATATCAGTACCTTCATGTCGGATGATATACCGATAGAGGACACCAACAGACTACAAATAATAATCATACCACCACCGACCCAAAGAGGAAATACACCAACTGAGCAGCAGGTAACCAAACCAACTGAGAAAAGTATCAGTTCAACCAACCAACAGGGGAGAAAAGAAGAACTGGAAGACAACATCGAATCATATGATCCGGAATACGCTTTGAAAAAAGAAAACTTAAGGAAAATAGCGAAGGAAGTAGCAACCTCGAGGAAGAAAAAGGAACTTTAGGAACAGGGGAAAGGGAAGTGCAAGCTTATCCTTTCAGAGTCAGAAGATGAGGAAGAACTACTGGAAACTATTGTCGATATCATAGAACACACAATAGCAAACAAAGTGTCGGTCGAAACAGAATTCAGACAATTCGTCGAATCAGGAGCAAAGCAAGGTCGACCGAAAAAAGGTAAAAAGTACAACCACTTCAATGGATGAAAATGTTTTTGATTTAGTTTCTACACCTCCACCCCCATATCCAACCCATATTACACAGGAAGACAATCCACAAATACCCACCATAATCCCAGTCGACATTTGTAAGAATGCTATGCCGGATACGCTGAAAGAACGGTTTGACCAGGACGGTGATTTCCAGGAATACATTGAAAAACTACCTGAACTACTCACCTCTGTCCAAAATATTACCACCAAATTTCCACTAATTGAAGCTAGTGCATCAAGGCAAATCCTCTCTCAACAAATTGGCCAAATACCCCAGAAAACAAGATCTGTGGGAATTATCACGTCTACATTCTTGAGGAACCCTGACAAGACATCTCAAATTATCACAAGTCGCACCTCATCTATTATCCCTTTCGACATTTCACACCCTCCATTAGCCAATGAACCAGCAAGAGATGTGGAGGAAGATAACCTAGAAGATATCAACTGGGTGATCGACAACCTATTCTCTGACAACCCAGATGATTCACCACTAGAAGTTGAAGATCCAACATTGACTGAAAATATCCCCACTACACCAATTACACCTGACCATTCACCATCTTTACCACCACTTCCCAATCCAGAACCTTTACCAAACCCCAAACCATCTGTGTCAAAACCTCCAAGCACACACCAAGCTATAGGTTCCAACCAAGAAAGTCAACTAGAAAATCCACCGACTACTAAAGATCAGCGACCATAAATCCAACCATAGGAGAATCCACCACTTGCAGATGCACAGGAACAACAGTAGATAGAATAGCATAAACACAAGAGAAAAAGAGACAGAAAGAAGAAGGAACACCATAAAGAATCACAGTCGACAATGGTCCACATTAGCCAACTTGGATCGACTACTGTAGTCAACACAACAAAGCTAAGAGCTGGAGAGTTGGGACAACTCTTAGAAACTTTGGCCACTAAGGCAAAAACAAGAAGCCAAATCAGACGCAAGCAACTCGACAACAGTAAGAATGAACAAGTCAAGTTCTTATCAAAATGCAGAAAATTAGTTCAAACAGTAATATGAGGACCTCTAGAGGCCGACACCGACAAGCCACTTGAAAAGGAATATCAGTTATTTGAAAGCATGGTGTCAACCCTACAATCACATCTACTAAATACGAAAGAAGACCAAAAAGAGGAGACATCCAGATTGTAAAGGAAACAGTACACATCATTCTCGGAGGCTCACAAAGTGCTGCAAGACCCCATGGAAAAGTTTGTCATCACAGAAGAAGTACTCCGTAATTGGCCCACTTATTATGAGCAAGTATTTCAGCAAACCCAACAAACCCGAGAACAAATTCAAGCACTGGAAAGAAGAAAAGGCACCAAAGAATCACTGAGAAACCAGATACAAGATCAAATTATATTGGAAACATCTAAACTACAGAAACTAGAAAAAAAAGCACACCAATGGGTACAGCAAGCACTTCGAAGCCTTAATAAACTAGATACCATCTACCCGCAGATGAAAAGACTACTAGAAACAATAGAATAAAAATATCAATTCATGGGACCCGACATGGAAAGCATATCAGACCTTTCCATCGAGGAGAAGATGTCAACCTTATCAAGCACCACAACATTAACCATCGACATCCAAAAATTATTATAGAGCTGGGCAGAATTTCAACATCAACTGGCCATTACAACAGAAGCAATTATGGAAACATGCGTGCAGAAGCAACCAACCATCCAACTACACAGTCCATGAAGACAGACAATACCAGAAACAACTACCTAAATACAGCACGCTATGGAAGTGCATCCCCTGTTTCTTCAGGATGAAGAAAGATTTTGTTCCTGGGGAGATGTTGGAGGGACTAGTCGGTGAGCCGACTAGTCAAATAGCCGACTAATTAGAGATTAATTTGGTCACGTAAGGTCGTGTCGGTTGACCGAACCGATAGGTAGTTATATGTAACTATTTGTAAATCATATATATTAGGCTATTGAGCCAGATGAGAACTCGGTTTAGTTCTATGTATGTATGGACCCTCATGACATAATATAATCTGTTATTCTGTATCTATGTTCTTGTCTCTTGTGTCTATTATGTATGTATGATTCAATGTGTATTATTGGTAACCCTCTATGATCTGTGAGATTACAACATGCATGAAGACAAATATTTTTGGATTTTTCCTCATAGTGGTCCAAATAACTTGACTCTTGGTGTTGGAGTAGGGTCCTGCAGCAACAGAAGAAGCTGTTGGTTTAGCAGAGAGATAAGTTTTGGCAGAAAGAAGATAAGACAGAGCTACGACGCCGTAGCACGTTTCCAGCTGCAAAGCAGAGCCGAAAACCATGAATTTTGAGATAGAGAAGTCAATAAAGGCAATGATACCTGAGCGGCCGAGAAGAGAGAGCTCACCCACTGCATTGAAGGCAGCAGCGGAAGACAGGAGGGCTCAGCGACCCTCATAAAGGAGAAGGAGCAACGAGGATGAAGCATTGAAGATGAAGGACAGAAAGGTGAAGCGATGCACAGTACCCATGATCAGTGCCGAGAAGCATGGAAGACTGCAGAGAGCTATGGTGTGACAGGAAGAGGCTACCTCAAGTACAGAGAGGACCGACTGTCACTAGTTAGGGTTTCTGGGTTACTGTTGGGACAGGCCCACAGTGTTGTAATGGCAAGACCTTCAAGTTGCCTATAAAGGGATATAATTTGTATTGTAAAGGTTGTTGTTAGGTTGTTTTTATTCAGTGGATCAGTTGGCTGTTTCCGTTCAGCTGTTAGTTGTATTTTGTAGATTATCAGACTATTGTAAAAGCCTAGCTCTGGTTCTGTTATTAACGAAAGAATCTTACTGTAACCAGTAGCAGGCTTAGAGAGCATTCATGTAACGATCTGCAGGGATCGACAGAGAGGGAACAGTATATTGTAGGAGAGAAATATAGAGAAGAAAGAGATCTAAGAGAGAAGATCTTGAGCTGCATATGCGGTGTAGTAGAACTGTGTTTTACCTTCCCCCGAGCTATAATAGAGAAACACAGTTTTGTGGACGTAACTCCCATCCTGGGGGTGAACCACATAAAACCTGCGTGTTTTGTGTTGAATGCCTATGATTACATTTGCTTACTGCTCTTTACTATTTTGCATAAGAACTTTGTTTACAGCTTAATGAATGAATGCGTTAATCAGTTTGCAATAACATAGAAGGGTAATCATAAGTCGAAGTCTTTGGAATATTGTATGTGATTCATTTATACTTTGCGTGAAATAGTCGCTAGTTGCAATATTAAATAGCCTTGTATGTTAAGTCTTGCACGTCGACACGAGCAATGCTAAGTGGGCTGAGCCGCGGGAGGAGGGTATCGCAAGGAGGTGATACCGCACCGACAGAGGAGCTGCGGTGCGCGATACCGTAGGTTGAGGACTTAGCGTTGAGCAGGAGCTGTGTGTCGCACGGTGCGCGGCGATGCGGTAAGGTTGGAGATATCGCGAGTCAGGGAAAGTGCGCAACATAGATAAGGACCGCATGACGGTATAAAGGAATATTCTGTAGCTAGAAGGGCTGTGAAACGAGGGGATCGCGCATCGCGAGTAGAAGATCGTGCAGCGCGCAAAGAGACAGACCTCGTAGCTAGGAGAGCTGCGAGTCACAAGTAGGATTGCCACGGAACCTGGTCCAAGACACTTGAGTCCTTGGCCAACCCATTAGAATCACTTCGGGTGAGACTTCAGGCCGCTTTGCGGTCTGTCGCCGAAAGGGCCAGTGAGCTAGGGGTGTTGTTGGTTGATTATAGTAAACCCGGGTCTGCCCACACGACCAACAAATGGTTCCATTGCTGGTTTGAACAACTGAGTGCTAATGTTCTGTTGGCATCCTACTAGAGAAGAGTTTCACCAATGGCTGGATTCAAACTTAAGGGAGTTTGCCAAGAAAGAAAATCGGAGTCCTAAACTGAGCACAGAGGACTGGTTGCAAAAACATATTGCTTCAGATATACATGCGATATTCTTTGCAACCTATGGAAACGAGCTTTACGACTGGTTATCAAAGTTGACAGATAGGAACATATTCAAGAAGAAAAGAAACATTATCTAGACACCGGAGCTGATTCAGACCGTGCACATGCTCAACAATCCCATTACAAGAGTAGTGGACTTCTGGCTTACAAGTGTGCTAGAAGGCTTTGTTACAGAATTTGCAGTTGACCAGAGAAAGAGCTTCAGCGAGGCTGAGCGGTACTTCTTCAAAGGATATCATGGTAAGTACCTAAGATCTCTAAACTTTTCCATTAAGATGCTGCTATATGAAAAAGGAACAATGGATCTAGTTTCAGATGAATAAGTAAAGATAGTAATGTCACAAGACTTTGAAAGTGATCTTGATGACATTGGACGAACACGTAGTGGCAAGAAATATAAAGTAGCTTTTGGCTCTCCTGTATTTGAAGACAGTTCAAACAATATTAGACGACAGAGTCCTAGTACCACAGAAGAACCAGAGGGGGGTATCCATTACCATCCCTATACCCCACAGAAACAGACAGGGACTTAGAATAATCCCATAGGTACTCCATCTAGTAGTTCACAGACAGTACCTACTACCGCTACATCAACCCCACCTACACTGCTGAGTGGTAGTAATCCAATCAATCAAAACCCACCACAGAGAAATAGAATGGGAGATGACATGAAGCTACCTACCTTTAAGGGTACATGAGCAGAAGACCTGGAACAGCATTGGTTTCTATGTGAATCCATGTGGACCATCAAAACAATCAACGATGATAACCTTAAACTTGTACAGTTGGTCACCACACTCAGAGATCGAGCTTTAACATGGTACATAAAGTATACCACAGTACCCAAGACACTTGCCCAGGTCAAGAACGCCATGATTAAAGAGTTCAAGAAACCTAAGTCTGAATCTCAGTGTATAACAGAGCTCAAGGATATTAAGCAGCTTCCATCAGAATCAGTATGGAACTTTGACCAGAAATTCAAAGCTCTTATAGACCAAGTAAGCTTTGAGTTTGCGTCGGAGCAGCATAAGGAATGGTTTATTGCAGCACTGCTCCCTCACATCAGACTGCCACTAATGCAGCAGAAACTCCAAACGCAGGATGACGCGTTGGAGATGGAAATGAAGCTAGAAGTTTTACCTTTAGCTGAAACCAGTGCGGGCATGACAACTCTACAGAACCAGTTGGCCAACCTCACGTTACAGATACATGAACTTAAGAAAGGGAAAGAGGTTATGCAAGAAATATGGTGCTTACGATGTAAAGCACAGGGTCATACCAAAGACAACTGTCCAGTCTTTGCAGAATATTTAGCGTCAGGGGCTCCTAACCCCTTACCACGAACACAAGGGCCATGGTGTGAAATATGCAAAACACAAGGACATCTGCCTCAGCAATGCCCTTTGCTTCAGAAGTATGTACAGACACCTAAGAACCTATACTGTGTCTTCTGCAAGTCCATCGGACATGATGAACAGGATTGCTGAGCCTATGATCTCATGTTAGATAGAAAACATGACGTGTACAAAGTTCAATCAAAAACACAGGGTCCAGCAACAGGACCACAGCCTGATCAGGCTTACAGAGGCCATGGAGGAGGATTCATAGGACGAGGCCGTGGAGGAGGCTTTGCATGAGGAGAAGGCTTTGGACGAGGAGGGGGTTTTGGCCAAGGTCGCGGACCAATCACTTGTTATAACTGCGGAGTTGTAGGACACTATGCTAGGCACTGTCAGAGCCCTGCCACCACTTGTAACTACTGCAAATCTTATGATCATACCATAGAGGAGTGTCCTACCCTGATAGCTAATATTAAAGACCCTAAGCCTGCTGTACACCAGAACATCCAGCTTATTGCTGCTGAACCAAAGGAACCAGAACCAAAAGTTAACATTGTGACTCGTAGCGGTGCTTCCACCAGTGGGATATCGCAGGATATCGAAAAGAACGCAAGACAGTCGTGGGTGCGCAGAGCTCCTAGTAAAGCAACATCATTCGACCTGCAGAAGAATAAAGAGACCTTTCACAAAGCCAAGGCTTCCTTTGATGAACCTACCCAATCAGGATCGTAGGTACCGCTGTCTAGGGGCATACCGTAGCAAGCACCTTGTGGCGATAGCAGTGAACAGATACCGCAAGCTACCACATCAGGAAGATGCGATGAGGATGAATCGACAGAAAGTGTACAATCCTTCCTACATAGTTGCTTGAAACTCTTGAGAAATGAAAAAGATATTGGCGAGCTACAGCGCATCATAGATCAGTGTCAGCAACCTTCTCTCTCGGACAGTGCACACCACGCTGTTCATAATATTACAGAACATACAAGGACAGGAAGAGAGATGAAGCTCACAGCACAGATTGGAGAATTTGAAATGGATGAGGTCGTCTTAGATCTAGGATCAGAGGTGAATGTTCTGACTAAGCAGACATGGCAACAGATGGGTAGCCCTCAGTTAGTCAGATCACCTATCCACCTGAGATTAGCTAACTAGCAGCGAGTATCACCACTGGGTCGACTGCCGCAGGTGCCAGTTGACATTGACGGAGTTCGCAGTTTTGCGGACTTCGAGGTTATAGAAATCATTGGCGACAGTCGACCATATCCAGCATTATTGAGTATTGATTGGGCGATCGGTAGCAAGGCTGTCATCGACCTAAAGAGAAGACAAATGACCTTTGAGGATGCCCAGATCCGGGTCATCGCGCCATTGGATCCTTTCCAGGGTCCTAGATATATTGAACCTATCTAAGTAGAGGAGGAGGCACGTAACATGGATAGTCTCTACCAGATGACCGCGAACCAGAACAACTATATCAATCCAACCGCAGAAGGGAACATTAGTTGGCGATGCGACAGCTCATGAGCATCAAATTCCGATGTTGGTCTAGAGAACTGGCAGAACAGACTTTACGAAGTCTTAGCGTGCAGATGTGCGTTTATGAGTAAGTCACTGCGATGGATTGGCGCAGAGATCACCGACCTTCCATCATATCATGGACTAACCGATATCTAGGAATTCCTTGAGCATTTTGAGCTTACGCGCAGAGGATCCCAGCTATGGACCTTGCAGTACGAGCCACACCTGCAAGATGGTGGTATGCGCATAAAGAGAATATCGCATCATGGGGTGATATTAAAAGACTGATGGCGATCATATTTTCTGTCGACAGAGAGTATGTCCAGCAGAAGTACACAGGAGAAACTGATCCCAGGACACACATTCAGGCATGTGAACAGAGCTGGTCGGACGTTCCCGAGGATGAATGGGTTCATCGATTCATTCACACATTGGACACAGTTCCAAGGAACTGGTACACAAGACCGAATTGTGCAAGGGGATGACCACATGGTCACTTATGACAGACAGTTTCCTACTCACCTTCGCGTTTGAATCAGAACATCCAAGTGTTTCTCAGGCCCTAGACATAATCAAGATCAAGATATTTGAGGACTGCACCATCTCAGTACAGGCTCAACCTGAGTGGGTCATCCAGTTGCAAGCTGCGCTCGAATGCTATAATTTTGCAGCAAAGTCAAACAATGAAGATAACGATGAGGATGAGGATCCTCGTAACACTAACATTCCGGAGTCAGAAGGGACTCGCAATGTTGGGGGACCACAGTTAGAGATTCCAGCAATCACTGAGCCCATCAAGATTAAAAAGGTCAATATTGGCACAGATGCAGAACCTAAGTTTGCCTCTATTGGATACTATTGGAACGATGAAACAGTCGGACAGATCGTAGATTTGTTACATGACTATCAGGACCTATTTCCCACCAAGTTCATAGAGATGAAGGGAATAGTCGGAGACCTGGGAGTAATGAGGATACCATTGAAGGAGGATGCTAGACCAGTCAAGCAGCGCCCATATAGATTAAATCCACGCTACAAAGAAAAAGTCAAGGATGAGATCGATAAGATGCTAGCAGCAGGCATCATTGAGCCAGTAGAAGAAAGCGAATGGGTTAGTCCCATGGTCGTGCAAGAGAAGAAAACAAAAGGGGACATCAGAATCTGTGTCGATCTGCGCAAGCTCAACGATGCATCGCTTCATGATCCATTTTCGACACCATTCATTGATGAGGTATTAGACAACGTGGGAGGACAAGAGGTCTACTCCTTCACTGATGGATTTTCAGGCTACCATTATATCAGAATACATCCAGAAGATCGATCTA
>LPNX010683670.1:0-47250 GCA_001517045.1 Pseudotsuga menziesii | reverse complement strand
TAATGCCCTTTGGTCTTAAGAATGCACCAGCTATATTTTCTAGAGTAGTAGTTGCTGTATTTAAAGAATACATCCATAAATTCTTAGAAGTATATTTTGTTGACTGGACTGTATTTGGACTAATAGACAAACACATAGGAGATTTAAGACTGATGTTAGAGAAATGTAGGCAGTACCAGATTTCTCTAAACTTGAAAAAATGTATATTTTGTGCACCATTCGGTATTTTGTTGGGTCATATTGTGTGCAGACAAGGCTTGATGGTAGATCCTACGAATATCGCCATCATTGTAAATCTCCCAGCACCCAACTCAGTCAAGCAGCTGAGGATAGTACTTGGTCATATCGGGTACTACAAAAAGTTCATCAAAGGCTACGCAAAGATTACAACACCAATGGAGAAATTGCTAAAGAAAGATGTAAAATTCCTATGGAATGAGGAATGTCAGCAGAGTCTAGACACACTTAAAGAGAAGATGGTTACAGCACCCATCCTATTATTTCCAGACTGGACTAAGCCATTTCATGTACATGTGGATGCATCAGGAATCGCACTAGGAGTCGTCTTAACACAACCAAGAGAAGGGGATATTGACCATCCCATCGCATATTCCAGCAGAAAGCTATCGACAGCAGAAAAGAACTACACCACAACAGAGAGAGAAGGCTTAGCTATGGTGTATGCCCTACAGAAGATCAGGCACTATCTGTTGGGAGCCTCTTTCAAGATGTTTACTGACCATTCCGCATTGAAGTACCTAGTCAATAAGCCAGTGTTAGGGGGGATAATCTGCAGATGGTTACTCCTCTTCCAGGAGTATGATTTTGAAATCATTGTGAAACCAGGAAGACTGAATGCTGGACTTGATCATCTGTCGCGTATAGACTCAGGGGAAGAGCCCAATAACATAGAAGACAATCTGCCCGATGTGCAGTTGTTCTCTATGCAGATCGCAGACGATTACTATGCCGATATTATTCAATTCCTCACTACGGGAGTAGCACCTGATGAGTTTACTAAGCAGCAAAAGAAGCAGTTGGTTGTTAAAGCAGCAGACTTCACCCTCATCGCAGGACACCTATACAAGTTAGGTCCGGATGAAGTTCTGCGCAGATGTGTGATGCCGCATGAACAAGACACTATTATCAGAGAGGCACACTTAGGAACCGCAGGAGGTCATTTCGCTGGAAAGCCGACTGCGCAGAAAATCCTAGAGGAAGGATTATGGTGGCCTACGTTGCATAAAGACACCAAGGCCTTTTGCAGATGCTGCGATATCTGCCAAAGGGTAGGAAAAACCTCACAACGCGATGAAATACCATTGCGACCACAGGTCACGCTGCGCGCATTTGACAAATGGCTATAGATTTTGTGGGTCCTATCAACCCACCGAGAAAGCGCACGGGTGCGAGATATATTATCACCGGAACAGAGTACCTCACCAGATGGGCAGAGACCAAGGCAGTAAGAAATTTTGATGCTGCTACAGCCACACAATTCCTTTTTGAAAACATCATCAGTAGATTTGGATGCCCAGTAATTTTGATGAGCGACCAAGGCACACATTTCTTGAACCACACCATTGAGGCTTTAACAGAAGAATTCCAAATTCAGCACCATAAGAGCACTCCCTACCATCCACAGGCTAATGGTACGGTGGAGGCCTTCAATAAGATTCTAGAAAATGCTCTTACTAAGATCTGCAATAGCCAAAGGAATGATTGGGACCTCAGAGTTAACGCTGTATTATGGGCATACAGAACCACATGCAAGAAACTTACGGGACACACACCTTTCATCTTGGTGTATGGACAGGAGGCTGTTATGCCTATGGAGTATATTCTTCCCAGTTTAAGAATCGCTCAGATTACCGGGATGACTGATATAGACACAGTGGAGGAAAGGTTAGCACAGCTGCTTGCCTTAGAAGAAGACAGATTCATCGTTGGATTCCATCAGAAAGTGCAGAAAGCACAAGAAAACGCTTGGCATGACAGACACATTAAGAATAAGACTTTCCATATCGGAGACCTAGTGCTCCTCTACGATAGCAAATTCATTAAGTTTCCAGGGAAGTTCAAGATGCATTGGCTGGGGCCATATCAGATACAGCAAGTTACAGAGGGAGGTGCCGTTCAGCTCAACCAGCTGAATGGGGAGCTTCTTCCCACATGGATTAATGGCAGTAGGCTTAAGCTCTATAGTGATAGCCACCTCGCCTCTCAGCCCTAGCTTAGCCAGTTTATGCTGGTGCAGATGTCCAGTGTAGTTGAAAGGAGGCATCACACCGGGAACTAGTCTACACCGGCAGGTATTTTCTTAGAATGAGGAACCGCATAAGGCCGGTTCATTTATAAAAAATAAAAAAAAGGTGGTATTGTTTTGCGCAGGTGATGCAGAGTCGCATCGTGGCAGTGCGATGTTTCCCCATGCCACGTACTCAGTTTTGCAAACGACAGAGGGCCAGTCAAGTCACCGTCTGACAGGTAGTTAATGAGGAAATGACTGGTATCCCTTACCATAGATTTGGCAGCAGCATAATTAAGTTTCCAGATTTGGTAAATCTCCGACGAGACCGGCACCTGTACACACGCTTCTAGGGAAATTCGATCAGATTTTAGCATTGATTGGGGATCAGATGACAGGTGTGGCCTTGTCCAGGTAATTATTACAACCCACGGGTATCACCAGAGACGACCGTTGCGTCCGGGACTGCTGCCTTCGGCATAAAGGCACAAGTTCTTCACGTCGGAGGAGTACAGTTGTAAAGCCCAAGAGCTATAGAGTAAGCAGTTAAGTTTTCCCTGTGTACAGAACTGATTCAGTTGTAGAGTGCTGTGCTTTCTAGATTTTGAAGCCATTGCACGGCCAGGATATTCAACCACGAGGGTTCTGTCCGTGGACGAACCCATGGAAGCCGTGTTGAAGCAGTTTCAACGTGGTGGCCTTCTAGCTGCCATGACAACACCACCCAAGGTTGTGAAAGTAGATACATCACAGGTCAGACAACTGCCAAGGATGAACAGTCAAGCGCCAGAAGTAGAAGTTGTCACCTAAATCTCTGCTAACGAGAAGAAGAACACCGAGCCGATCACTGAAGATAAGAAAGCAGAGTAGAAGAATGATGAGAAGAAATATCCCGCCAAGAGGAAAGTAAAAATGAGAAAAAGAAAGCAACGGGAGAAGGTCACTGACCTATCTGATCATCTAAGAGAAGCACAAGAGATTGCGGAGGCAACGAAATGAAAATTTGACGATCAGAGGCAGCATGTGTACCTGGAGCACTTCGAAGAGAAGAGAAGTGGAAGAGGACAACAAACCCAGCAGACGATATAATTCCAGGATGCGGACAAAGGCTTGTTCTCGGAACGGAATTCATGGTTTGTATCTCTTTCATATACAAGGCTCCAGACTGAATGAAATGTTTGAGAAGGCTGGAAGATACATATTTTTCTTGTGATAAAATTTCTAACCCAGATAAAGAGGAAAGGATATATGTGGAAGGCCTTTCAAACATTATAAGGTTCTCAAAAGAAGAAGGAGTGACGAGAGCGAAACCATGACTACGGGCAGGAAGGATAAGAGAGCCCAGTGAACCAAGTTACAGAAACTACAGAGAGCGTGTCGAAGCAATGAAACATGAAGTCACGGGACTTCGGGACAAGTTACAACGTACTTCGCAAGAGGCGAAGGAGAAGCTACAGCAGGAGAAGCCCGCTGGTAGTGGCTCGAGGGCAAGCCACAAGTAAGTGTTAGGGGACTGTTGGAGTAGGGTCCCGCAGCTACAAAAGAAGCTGCTAGTTTAGCGGAGAGATAAGTTTTGGCAGAAAGAAGATAAGACAGAGCTACGATGCTGTAGCACATTTCCAGCTGCAAAGCAGAGCCGGAAACCATTACTTTTGAGATAGAGAAGTCAAGAAAGGCAACGGTACCTGAGCGGCCGAGAAGAGAGAGCTCACCCACTGCATTGAAGGCAGTGGCGAAAGGCAGGAGGGCTCAGCGACCCTCATAAAGGAGAAGGAGCAACGAGGCTGAAACATTGAAGACGAAGGACAGAAAGGTGAAGCGGTGCATAGTACCCATGATCAGTGTCAGGAAGCATGGAAGACTGCAGAGAGCTGTGGTGTGACGGGAAGCGGCTACCTCAAGTATAGAGAGGACAGACTGTCACTAGTTAGGGTTTCTGGGTTACTGTTGGGACAGGCCCACAGTGTTGTAATGGCAATACCTTCGAGCTACCTATAAAGGGATATAATTTGTATTGTAAAGGTTGTTGTTAGGTTGTTGTTAGTCAGTGGATCAGTTGGCTGTTTTCATTCAGCTGTTAGTTGTATTTTGTAGATTATCAGACTATTGTAAAATCCTAGCTCTGGTTCTGTTATTAACGAAAGAATCTTACTGTAACCAGTAGCAGGCTTAGAGAGCATGCATGTAACGATCTGCAGGGATCAACAAAGAGGGAAGAGTATATTGTAGGAGAGCAATATAGAGAAGAAAGAGATCTAAGAGAGAAGATATTGAGCTGCATATGCGGTGTAGCAGAACTGTGTTTTACCTTCCCCTGAGCTATAATAGAGAAACACAGTTCTATGGACGTAACTCCCATCCTGGGGGTGAACCATGTAAAACCTGCGTGTTTTGTGTAGAATGCCTGTGATTACATTTGCTTACTGCTCTTTACTATTTTGCACAAGAACTTTTTTTACAGCTTAATGAATGAATGCGTTAATCAGTTTGCAGTAACATAGAAGGGTAATCATAAGTCGAAGTCTTTGGCATATTGTATGTGATTCATTTATACTTTGCGTGAAACAGTCGCTAGTTGCAGTATTGAATAGCCTTGTATGTTAAGTCTTGCACGTCGACATGAGCAACGCTAAGTGTGCTGAGCCGTGGGAGGAGGGTATCGCAAGGAGGCGATACCGCACCGACAGAGGAGCTGCAGTGCGCAATACCGTAGGTTGAGGACTTAGCGTTGAGCAGGAGCTGCGTGTCGCACGGTGCGCGGAGATGCGGAAAGTTTGGAGATATCGTGAGTCAGGGAAAGTGCGTGACGTAGATAAGGACCACATGACGGTATAAAAGAATATTCTGTGGCTAGAAGGGCTGCGAGACGAGGGGATCGCTCATCGTGAGTAGAATATCGTACGGCGTGCAAAGAGAGAGACCTCACAGCTAGGAGAGCTGTGAGTCACAAGTAGGATTGCCACGGAACCTGGTCCAAGACACTTGAGTCCTTGGCCAACCCATTAGAATCACTTCGGGTGAGACTTCAGGCCGCTTTGGGGCCTGTCGCCGAAAGGGCCAGTGAGCTAGGGGTGTTGTTGGTTGATTATAGTAAACTTGGGTCTTCCCACGTGACCAACACTTGGCCTTCCATATGCCTTGAGAACGCTCGTACTCAACCCTCTGTTATAGATGATTTTACCACACTGGTTGATCACATATTTATGGCCTTCCTTGTCCCTCTATAGAGTCTTTGGACCCCATTTACTTATATTATACTTTGATGTTCCAATATTATCCCCAAAAATCACCTGTTTATACCTATACGCAACTTTTAAATCTATACTCGTGTGTATACGCAACTTTTGAGATCAAACCCGTGTGCATTGGGAAGTGCACATGAAGACAAATATTTTTGGAGTTTTCCTCATAGTAGTCCAAATAACGTGACTCTTGGCCTTCAATATGCCTTGAGAACGATCGAACTCGACCCTCCATTACCTCTTTGGAGTGCTATATATTGAGCCTCTTTGATACATTGAAATAGGAGAAATTGAAGAGTAAGGAGACTATAGTCCATTATTGCCTCATTTTCTTGTGCTTGAGTCTACATCCCTTTGTCCCTTTGGAGCACATAGTGTTCTTTCCAAGCTTTCCTTTGCTTTGTGAGATTTCCATTGAGAGATGGAGGATTGAAGTGGTGGAGTCCCAGGTGGAGGACTTGGTTTCTCCAGTTCGCAGAAGTGTTGATAGAGGTTGTCACTATTGTATCTCTGATTTATTAATAGAAATATCCATTTCCTGTCCAATACATGTGCATTTGAATATGAATATTGTATCCATGGATGTATTTATTTTATTATAAATTATTGATTATATATGCTAGAGTAGGGATAACACTTGATTATATAGCATGCTTGTCTTATTTGTTGCTGTTGAGAGTAAATTGGGAATACAAGCGCCACTGAAAAAGCTCAACGGGGATCTACTTCAACCATCTGGAACAAGGTATGATTCATATCCCTTAGTGTTAGATTTTTTTATCGCTCTTGCATATTGGAAAGGATTTATTTATGGTGTCATACTGTCTGTTGTGGTACCCCCAAGGCATAGGAATTTTCTCTCTGTAACAAAATTGGCGACTTCGTAATAGAAGTTTCAGTTACTGGTTCGTGCACATCTTGTTCAAGTTCTTCCACATTATACAACATTGATGAGTACCTCATGTTGGTTGATGGGGGGTTCCTTAATTCCCTCCTTCAAGCGGATTCCATTCCATCAACTTCAAATCATTTATTCTGGAATAGGAGTCTAGAGTCATTTGAGTGCCTTTAGACTTACAGCCATTAGTTTTAGATTTTTATGATTTAAGCAATATGATATTGGGATCTTATCTGAGAGAATAACATGAACAACAATCAATCACAAGAGACAATAGACACAAAAGTTTTCCTCGGGGAAACCATAAAGGAGAAAACCCCGCAACTTCCTTAGAGATAGAATGAGCACCAATGGCAGCAGTAAAACCCAAAGACAGAAAGGATGATCTCCAATAGTTGTTCTCTCTCTCAATTGTGTGAGCTCCTCTTCTCTCACCTATGCGCTATAGCTAGGTGAGTGTGTGTGACAAATAGAGAATCTCACTCTCTATTTATACTAGTTCCTGACTTGACAATTACTTACCAGGGCCAACATCTCTAGGAGGGTCTAATAACACTAGTGCCCCTCAAGTATGGGGACTTTTCCCCCCTAATCAACAAGGAGGGTTAACCTAAACTCAATTGTGGGGACTATTTCCCTGACTTACAATGGATGGTTAACCTCATTGACTTTGCATGACTTTATTATATTAATGATTCTCGTGATAGGAACATCGGGGTACAAGGAAATATAAATGCTTCTCCCGATAGGAACATCAGGGTACAATACAAGTGAATACATTCTAAAGTTACAAATACATCAACAATTAGTGGTAGGTCCTCTTGCCATCGACAATTTTGGGAATAAATCAATGTCCCATGATCTATGGATTCTTTCAAGTGTTCGACCTCAACAAATATATTCACACTTGTTAGATTGCAATCTATACCTTGATTCTCATTATCATTATTGGTGGGTGATCTCTTGTCTGTTAACGATATACATCAATGACCGACAATCAGACAATGGACTACTATGTTCGACCTCGACACATCTATTCACATAGTAGGACATGTACTCATATCGGCTTGTGTAGAAGAACTTCCAGGTTGGTCACATTCCATATATTCTACCTCCTTGATCATGTCAGTATTCATGAGATTTCATCTCTCGTGATCTACATTCCAGTGTATATCAAATATCTTCATCCACTATGCATATTTTGATCTATTGTATATTGTACGTGGCGATGACCACACATAACATTTGTATCTCATGCCTATTCATGGCCATTGTAATCTTATGTATCTGAGACTATTATATGTATTTGTAGTCACATACAGAGATTGATTATTGTATTGAACTGATGAGTGGCTGGTTATTCCACCTGGGTCTTCATTACTCCACTTCTGGGATGGATTATATAATGTATTTTGGCCATCATGTTACCCCTCTGACCTCACACATTAGGGGGCATCTGTTATAGATTATTTTACCAAACTTGGTTGATCACATATTTATAGCCTTCCTTGTCTCCCTACAGACTCTTTAGACCCCATTTACTTATATTATACTTTGGTGTTCCAAGATTATCCCCAAAAATCACCTTTTTATACCTATACGCGACTTTTAAAGCTATACCCGCATGTATACACATATTTTGAGCTCAAACCCGCATACATCGAGAAGTGTGTATGAAGACAAATATTTTTGGATTTTTCATCATAGTAGTCTGAATAACTTTACTCTTGGCCTTCCATATACCTTGAAAACACTCGGAATCGAGCCTCCATTACCTCTTTGCAGTGCTATAGATTGAGCCTCTTGGATACATTGAAAGAGGATAAATTGAAGACTAAGGAAACTATAGTCCATTGTTGCCTCGTTTTCTTGTGCTTGAGTCTGCATCCCTTTGTCCCTTTGGAGAACATAGTGTTCTTCCCAAGCTTTCCTTTGATTTGTGAGCTTTCCATTGAGATATGGAGGAATGAAGTTGTGGAGTCCCATGTGGAGGAATCGGTTTCTTCAGTTCACAAAAGTTTCGACAAAGGTTGTCACTATTGTATCTCTAATTTATTAATAGAAATATCCATTTCTTGTCCAATACATGTGCGTTTGAATATCAATATTGTATCCATGGATGTATTTATTTTCTTATACATTACTGATTATATATGCTAGAGTAGGCCTAACACTTGATTATATAACATGCTTGTCTTATTTGCTGTTGTTGAGAGTAAATTGGGAATACAAGCGTGACTGGAAAAGCTCAACGGGGATCTACTTCACCCGTCTGAAACAAGGTATGATTCATATCCCTTAGTGTTAGATGATTTTATTTCTCTTGCATGTTGGAAAGGATTGATTTTTGGTGTCATATTGTCTGTTGTGGTACCCACAAGCCATAGGAATTTCTCTCCATAACACCCTCCATTACCTCTTTGGAGTGCTATACATTGAGCCTCTTGGATACATTAAAGGAGGATAAATTGAAGAGTAAGGAAAATATAGTCCATTCTTTCCTCATTTGCTTATGCTTGAGTTTGCATCCCTTTGTCCCTTTGGGACCCATAGTGCTGCTCTTCCCAAGCTTGCCTTTTCTTTGTGATCTTGCCATTAAGAGATGGAGGATTGAATTGGTGTAGGCCCAAGTGGAGGACTCGATTTCTCCGGTTCGCAGAAGTGCCGACAGAGTTTGTCTCTATTGTATCTCTGATTTATTAATAGAACTGTCCCTTTCTTGTCCAATACATGTGCAAAAATATGAATATTGTATCCATGGATGTATTTATTTACTTATACATGGTTGATTATATATGCTAGAGTAGTTATAACACATTAATATGTATATCATGCTTGTCTTGTTTGCTGTTGTTGAGAGAAAATTGTGAATGCAAGCGTGTTAGAAAAGCTCAATGGGGATCTACATCAACCGTCCAGAACAAGGTACGATTCATATCCCTTAGTGTTAGATGTTTTTATTGCTCTTGCATATTAGAAAGGATTGAGTTCTGGTATCATAATATCTGTTGTGGTACCCCCAAGCCATAGGAATTTTCTCTCTGTAACACTATCAACTAGCTTCATCTCATGAGGCTCTCGCAAAGGATCCTATTTAGGGAAGGGTTTGGGACTCCCACCTCTAGCTGAAAATAAAAACCTTCCTCTGGTTAATGGTGCATGGAAAAATCCTCACATGGGACCAACTATTAAGGGGAGGCTTCATAGGTTCCTCTAAATGTGTACTTTGTGAGCAGGAGGAGGAATCTAAAGAACATCTTCTAAACCAATGCAAGTTTTCCAACAGTATCTAGGACTAGAGGGCATGTCTCTTCAGAAGATCGGATAGAGAGATAAACAACATCAATGACACTATTCGAGATTGGCATCCACAACCTTTGAACAACCCAATCATTAATAGACTATGGAATCTCTTTCCAGGGTTCACTCTTTGGAACATTTGGAAAGAAAGGAATAGATGGATATTCAAACATGAGACACTCACCCTCTAGAAATTTTTCCTTACCATCAAATCAAGTCTTCTGGAGACTTTGCATATTACCCCATGGACCCCTGAAGCTCTATATTGCTCTCCAGTTAAGCGTATCATTCTTCAGGCTCAGGATTTCAACCTCTCGCCTTAGAAAGGAATGTCTCGACCTCCTCAACCCAAGGAAGTTATTCCCTCATCTTGGTCCCCCCCTGTTATTCCTTTTCTAAAGTTAAACTTAGATGGGGCCTCAAAAGGTAATCTAGGCTCAGCTGGAATTGGAGGAGTTTTTAGATCAAAGATGGGGGAGATCTTTCATATATACTTGGAATATATAGGCAGAACCACCAACAATGTTGCAGAACTGAAACCAGTTCTAATGGGGATTGCCATTGCCAGAAGATATTCCTGGAGAGCCTTAATAATAGAGGGAGATTCACAAATCATTATAAACACCATGAAGAAAATGTCCAATGGAACTCCACTCAACAAACTCACAAAACATTGGAGGCTTGATTGGCTAAAAGAACAACTGAGAGATTTTCTCTTCACCTTTGCTATAATTCAAACAAGCCATATAAGAAGAGCTTGCAACGAATTGGATGACAGAGTTGCCAATCACGGGGTAGAAGAAAATAATGAAACCTTGGATCTCCATTAGGATCTTCTCCAAATGCAACCCCTCAGATTTAAGCTCATTAGTATTCAGGAGTAGGAATTCAAATCCCCACGATGGGTGATTATTAGGGCAAGTGGGGGATGGGAGGAACGTGGTCAATCTCAATACCACCACCTCTCAAACCTCAGCATAGCCCATGCCTCATCATTCTCACGCAAGATTTAAACCTGGAAGGGAAGCAAGAAAGAAGGAAATTCATTACTTGGCAGGGATTATGGTAGAGGAAATCCGTCGAGAGAATGAAGCACATGCCGACTCAGATTTAACCACATCCAAAAATCATGGAAGGTGCCTGGAAGGACAACAGCCTAAGTTCTAATCTTTACCCTCAAATTTGGATAATAATGGTAAGCCTTTATTTATATGAACACTGGTTGCTCCGTTGGATGGCATTAGCATTCTTTAGTTTTCTGGATTTCGTATGTCTTTGGTATGGTCTGGTGTGAGTGTAGTACCCTCTACGGCTTCCCTCACCCCCCACCTGGGCTTATACCTTGCTTTCTTCCTCAACACTTCATCACATCCCTCTATGCCTTTTTCCTCCCGAACTCCTGTCTGAATACTCCACATCCCTCATTGCTCTAGATCCTTCAAGACTACATTTTCCTATGTCTGTGTTTCTGAGAAATATCCCCCTTTCGGCCCTCTACTAGAATTCTTCCCTGCTTTTCTACTTCACTATGCCTCCGCAACCCCGACATTACAGACACGAGAAAGCCAAGGAGGCATGATCCTCGACCTTAACCCATGCCACCCCGTCTAGACTGATGAAAAGAGTTGTCAGGACTGCTCAGCTCTACAAAGAGCAGACTACGAAGTAAATAAAAGATGAAATAGAGGAGGTCGAAGAGGAAGCAAGAGTTTCCATAAACTGTACTTTGAATGAAGATGTGTGTAAGGAGTTTGAATCCCTCCTCCCGGATCCAGGATATCCTTGGGGTCAGGTCATTCTATCAATGAAATCGTTAGATATGGCCTAGCACCAAAAATTCCTAATGGGAAATGTCTTGCTGGAAAGAGGAGAATATCACCAAACTATCCTCCTCCAATTGGACAAGATTACTAGACATGTTCAACAAATTTCCTCTCACTTAGGCATCAATTTGAACTTCGACACGGAAGCTCCTGCAAGCCCTGGAGTCAATCATGCTGCAGAATAATCTTTGTTACTGCTTTTTGTAGTATTTTCTGCTTGTTTTCTTACTTTTTAATTCTAGTTTTATGAAAAACAGAAGTAGACTCATTCTCACAAATCCCGTCTGTAAATGGTTTAGTTTAGTTTCCTTTAGAGGCATGTTGTTTTAGACCTCCTCATAAAGAATTTGGACCTGTTTTCCCTTTGTTGAGAGGGTTATCTTCTAGATGTGAACAATTATCTCTCTTTTTTTTGCAATAGAAGGACCTACTCTATTTTACAAAAAAAAGATGTATACACAATGATCTGCATTTAGGATTTTAAAACCATGATCAAGCATAAAAGAGTCAAAATTCTTATACAATTGACATGGAGCTTTTTTTATCCCGTACTGACTCTTCTTCAACTTGTAGACTATATTCCATTTACCTTTTACTTTGAAACCTTCTGGTTGTTCCATATAGATTTCCTCCTGCAAATCATCATGAAGGAAAATAGTCTTTACATATAACTATTCACATTCAAAATCCAAAGAGCAACAATACCAAGAATAACTCTTATCGGTGACATTTTAACAACTGAGGATAAATTTTCTGTAAAATCAATACCTTGGTCTTACCCAAATCCTTTCACCACTAGCCTTGCTTTGTACCTTTGCTTATTTTCCTTTCCTTCATTTTTTGTTTTGTACACCCACTTGTTCTTTAAAACATTTCTTCCTTTCGACAATTCAACCAAATCCCATTTCTTATTGTCATGTAGGGATTTAAGTTCTTCTTGCATAGCCTTTTTCCATTTGATGATATTATCTCCTTCACATGCTTCCTAAAAACAAGTACGTTCACCTTCATCAGTCAATAAAATATATTCTAAGGGGGAACACCTTTGTGAAGGTCTATGTGGCCTAGTAGACTTGCAAATTGGTAAATTTTGTGGCAAGATTTCTCCCATTGGTTGTCGATTTTGTTGATCTTCATGTTCTTCTTGTTGTTGAAAATTTTAATTTTGTTGCAATGTAAGATCATTATTTCCAATAGTATCTTCTTGTAATGGTGGTCAATTTTACTGTTGATCTCGTATTTCAACAAATCTCTACACCTCCATGCCTTTGTCAACACTTTTAAACATTTGATCTTCATTAAAAATGACATACATGCTTCTAATCACTTTCATTTTTACAAGATCCCATAACTGGTAACCTACCTCATTATCAGCATATCCTAAGAAAATGCATTTAAATGACGTTTCATCCAACTTGGACCTCTGTTCCTTAGGAATATGCACATATGCTTCACGACAAAAAATTCTCAGGTGACTGTAACATAAATACTTACCATTCCATACTTTTTTAGGAATGCCACCATTCAATGCAATTGTGGGAAAGCTATTTATTGAGTAGCAAGCAGTACGAACAACCTATACCCAAAAACATTTATGCAAACCAAAATTAGAAAGCATACTTCTCACCTTCTTCCTTTAATCCTAGAGAGGGTTCGTTGGTTTCTAGTAGTTACATGTCTGTTTTTCTATCTCTATCAAGGCAGTTTCTTTCAAATTCAGAGATGGAACCGAGGAAGCAAGGTCGCGTTGAAGTTGATACACCCTCAGGTACTAGGGTGCAAGGAGGGAGAAGGGAAACCAACAGTAGTGCGAGGGGAGAGGGAGGGAGAATAACCTAGGTTCAATCCCATGCTAGGACTGTGGCTGCATTTTTTCGAGACCTCATTCCTATGGTGGTCAACGAGGAGATTAATGCAATTGAGAAGGAACTATGGGAAGATGTTTAGATAATTCCTGTGGAAGAAATCCGAGAGGAAGTTGAAGAATGGGTACTGGACCAGGTAACACCGCGGGAAGGGCCTTTACATACAAGAGGATGATGATGGTTTACAAGGTCATGAAAAAACTTATGGCCCGTGTGGCCATGGAGGGAGAAAGCAAAAGAAAGGGGGATCGGGAGCTGATGCAGGCATGGAAGGAGCACCACAAGGGTTGTTGCATGATGCATCAAAAGGTGGACTTACTTGCCAATAAGTTGGGTTTGAATTTCTATGTGCCCCCTCCTCAGTTGGGTAATGCTGGAGATACCAATTGGAGCCAAGGCAAGAAGCTAGAGAAGGGCCTAGAAGCGAAAGGCCAGAAAGACGTGGAGATGGGAAAGCGTGTTGAAGGCTTCAGTGATGACATCGACGTCTGCAGACAGGATCCTGTTTGAATCTGGTGTTGATAGAGTACTTCATTTTGTTTATTTTCATTACTAGAGATCTATAGCTAATAGTTTAAGATATGTATCAATCCCGTTAAAGAAGGGTCTGGTATCTTTTTGAATCCTATCCAGTGTAGAACAAGCATGGAAGGATGGTTTTCTATAAGTGTATGGATGATATGAAACNTATGTAACTTGTTTCTATTATTAATATATATATATATATATATATATATATATATAAAGTTATTAAAATATAATTATAAAAAATTAGTAAATATTAATCGTTATGGATAAATATTGGAATGTTTCAATAGACTTCCTTTAAGTTTATTTGGAAAAGTAGATTTATGGTAAAGATAAAGGATAGGATTGAACATAAAGGTGAGATTGGAGAATTTGGAGAAAAGCTTACAAGGGAAGGTAAAACTAAGAAATGTATCCATATAGGGTATATGAAGAGGTTAACAGACCAATTCAATTTATTATGTTTAGTATAGTTATTCATAATAGGTTATTATCTATTTTGATGTGAGAGTTGAGATTAGTATACATGGTTGTGAGAAGGAATATTGCAAGTAACAGGTTGAGTTTATGATGAATATTGTTTAAAAAAACTCTAAATTTTGTTATATAAAACCAAATTATTAATTTTTTAATTATCACTTTGATTTCAAATCATGTATCATTATTCAAAATATTTTGATTTCCACATCATTCTGAAATCTTTCTCTTTAGATAATGGTCTTCTTTTCTAGCAATTTTAATGTTTTCAATATAAGTTAACAACGTGCATTTTGAGAATGCTCAAATGCATCAAATTTTTCTTTGACACGTTTTGTATGGATCTACATGTTTCTCTTCAAAGATTTAATGTAATTTTGAGATAATTAATTTAAATCTAAAAGTTAGCACTTGTAAAATGAATAAATTTGAAGTTAGAAACAATAAAACTTGACATTGTTACTTATTAAGAAGTTAATGCGAACGTTGCCTCCGAGATTTAGCGTTTAAAAGGTAAGTTGTTAAAGAAATTTAATGTGTAAAAAGTAAGTGGCTAAAAATACTTTTAAAAAGTTATAGGTGCGCTTTTATTTATTTATTTATCATTATTATTATTAAATAATATTTTGATGTAATGTCTCCGACCCTCCGACCGGTGAAGAGGACGCTACCATAACATTAAGCATCCGGGTTAACCGGCCCATGAACATGAACATACCTAAAAATTGAATAAAATGCTTTGAACTAGAACATGCACAGATACATAATTATTTATCATACATCGGAAGCAATCATACGTTCATTCTAACATTTAACATGTTCATCATCATTCATTAAACAATAAATATAAATGCAGAGACGAAATGGTCAAGAATACTTATCTTATAAAGAACTCGTCCCGCAACCAACTATGTCGTTGTAGCTTATGGTAGCGTCCTTCTCATGAGGTTTGGCTCTTTCATAGGGTAGATTTCGGCCTTTGTCATGGTCTTATCCATATTGCCATGCCCCAAACAATCTACCTGAAATCTGAACTTCAATCATCCAAACACTTGGTAAGTCTTGATGCATATAACTTTTTCATTGCTGCAACAATCATTATTGGCTTGCATAGAATTGTGTCAGGAGGACTTATTGTAAGTGGATGTTCGTGTTATGCTAGTAAACATAAAATTATAATGGGCATAGTGGTGCCGCTTACAAGAGACCAACAAATGAGGATCACCTCATTGCTAAGCAAATCAATTTCTGTAGTACACAGAGTTGCAAATTCACATTGAATTTAATTACTAATGCCATTACTTGGTTATGGAACAATCAAATTTGGATTGTATTGTTAAACAATGATTGATTGTTTGGCTACTTGATGAATGTGCCGGGGGTACACATTGCAGGAAGACCATGTGTGATGGCCTGCAGAAGCCAAACTTCACGAGGAGGTTTTCCCCTATCTTGAAAATGGGTTTCGGGTGAAACTCCATTGGACATTTTGGAAATGTCCCATCTGCACTACATGTTAAGTAAGCAACATGAGTGAGATGGTATAGATTATGTCGGTAAGACATGTGTGGGATATGGAGTGTAAAAAGGAGTTGGGGATGGCAAACCGAGGGACTGTCAACTTGGAGAAGGGAGCCCCCATTCCTCCTTAACGAAGGAATATTGCATCAGCAAATGGATAAGTGTTCTGTGACCCTAGCTAAGAATATGCATGTCAAATTGTTAAATTCCATATGCAGATCATGTTTTGATTTTATTTCCATTATGATAGATTGCTTGAGTATGAATAGGGCCTACATGGCTCACATCAGAAAGGGGTGCACACTTTTCTTGATGTCGAGTCATGAAAGGGTTTTCAATAATGACTACACCCTAGGGAATGGACACACTCCTGGTGTCTCAATACTTGATAGTGAATGATATGAAACATGACTACAGTTTTAGAGCAATAACGCTGATGAGTTTGCTTATATTGCTTGTGTTACCAAGCTAAACAGATGAAGTTTGGTGTTGTACACTAAAGGGAAAAGGATGTTGTGGAGATTGTGGGGACGTTGCAGTGTTGGCTTGACTACCTGTAGTCTGATAAACCCAACTATTAGCTGGCTTAGCTGAGTAGCCTGATAAACCCAGTAGTGTATTTGCTTGATTGCCTGCAGCCTGATAAACCCAATTGTGTATTGGCTTGGCTGGACACTCTGATAAACCCAACTGTAGGTTGGCTTGACTATGCTTGATATGTATAAAAGGATGTGGTGAAGATGTCACTGAAATAGGGTTGTTATATGCCTGGGGATCCATAGTAGATCCTGGACCTGGAAATGGTCGTGGTAATGTTCCAAGCCCAGTCGACATGAAGTTGTACTGGATGGACATTAATTATTTGATGTTGTGGAGCAGCCTGCATGTTGACCTAACATCCAAGTCCATAGGAAATCCCAAGGCTTGCAAAAGCGAAGCAGGACCCTATGGACTAGAGAGGAAACGCACAATACACATAAGTATTAGATTATTTTGCAGCTTCTTTCTTATGAATATACATGTGTATATGGTTTGGTTATGATATTCTAAGCTCTTGTTTAGAGATAAAAACGGATGAGAATAAACTAAACATGTGAATCTATTCACTGTTTGAATATAGGTATCGCTGGGAGCGAGGACAATGAGAGCATCCTAGGGGTGCATGTGGACATGTGACTGTCCTGAAGAGCTCAGAATGAGCAATAATGAAAAAGGTGCTAGTGAGACTGTGAAGTTCCTAGCAGCCGAGGCAAACCATGTGGGGAGGCTCCATGGTTGAGAGGTCTTAAATAGACCGGAGACACTAAGTGTCATGACCAAGAGTTTGGTCCAACATTCACGGTGAAGTGAAAGAAGATGAGAGAATGAAAAGCCACAACGGTTGTGTGGGTTCTAGGATGGAACAAAACAAAGAGGGGAAAAACTCTTGTTGCTCTCTCTTGCCTTTTGATTATATATATATATATATATTTATGCATTGTGAAAACAAAAGATTGTTGAATGCATGTATGACTGAAAATGGAATGTGTGTATTTCCTTAAAGTAAATTGTGAATGCTGGAATGGTTAATTCCCTGCCCAAGAATGGACATGAATGAGCTCATGTGCCTATTGGGAAGGCATGTAAAGTATGAAATTCTCCTTGATAAGACTTGGACTGCCATGCCAATTGGGCAATTAATTGACTGATTTAAATGCCTATATTATGCTTGGTCTAACAAAATTACAATGATGCATTTCATAGGTGAGAAAAGTGAAATTCGGTCATGCACATTGATCATGGCAGCAGACCAAAAGCTGTTGGATTTGGCTGTAAGTCTCCTTCAAACAATTGCCAAGATCTAAGAAAATCTTGGAGAGATGCTCAAGATACAGAAAAGGCAGAATGAGATGAACCACCAGATTTTGCAAGACTGTATTTGTTTGCAAAAGGAGGTAAAAATCCTTCTGGGAGCAATCCGTAAAGGAAAGAAAAGTGGATCAATGATGGGGCATTCGTCCAATCGGTCCGTTAAGGAACGATCCAGGCATGAAGACTCAAAGGAAATTGAGTAGGTAAAGATGAAGTAGCCAATGAAATGTTGGAAATGCGGAGGACATCATTACCGTCGGGACTACCCAACGAGGGAACATCGAGGGGTTGGAAGCCACAAAGTTCTTAGACTTGGGGATGAGCCAAAAGCTGAGAACCAGTGGGAGAAGCTCGTGGAAGCCAAAGGGCTTGGTCCTGAAAGTTCAAAGTAAATAATTGAACGTGGGACAGATCTGCAAAATTTTGAAATTTTAGATGTATAAATTGTATATGTATTCCTAAGTATTGGAACACCGAGGATAGTGTTATTCCAAGGGGGAGGGGATTGTAACATCCAGTTTTGACCCCTATGCATTAAATATACATGATGTATATATTGTAATTAATCGTGGTGTGGAGCTAAAGGCAAAGGCCCCACCATCGATTTGGTTGTGTTATGTTTGGGCAATTGGGATCATTGCCGATGGTATATCGTGCCATCCGGCACATTATAGTTTTGGCATCATGTAAATATGCACTTTAATTAAAATGAACCTACAACAAGCTACGATGGTGTAACGATAATGAAAAGGGCATGATTTTCCTAAGGATAAGGGGGGGGGTTATTAAACCTTGGGCCTATGGGGAAAAGGCATGTGTTAGCTATTCAAAACCCCTGATGTTAGTTGGGGTAGTTATTGTTGAGTAGTGGTGGGTGTGGCAGGACTGTCAATCCTTGCCCATGTGCCCACTCCACCAGTAGACTCTTCATATTCATGTCGTGTGGGCAGAGAAGCATTTTCCCATTCTCTTCACTCTCCCACGACTCTATTCTTACTCATCCTCATGCGCCGATTGGGGGATTCTCTCCATTGCTTTTGCTATCCTGAGGCAAGGACGTGATTCTCTCCTCACACACAGGTCTGAGTATGGGATTTTTACTCATGCAAAGAGAGAAGCACGGCCTCCCATTCGAGTGTGGACCCTGAGCGATTTACCCATCGGGTTGTGTTCTTCCTGTGGTTCTCATTCATGATTTTCCCTATGAACGAGCCATTCACGCTCGGGGTTGTGTGTCTGTGTGTTCCAAACCGATTTCGGTTGTGGATGTATGTTTCCTTGCCAATTTGTGAGATCAAAATGTTGCGATTCCCCTGATTTGTGGGTTGTTGTTGTTCTCCCCAAGATCTGTGGTTTGCTGTGGTTTTCCTCATGTTGTTCGTTTGTTGTGGGTGCAAGTATCTTTCGAGTTGCTGCTGAGTTGTTTTGGCCATGCTAGGGCCAAGAACAACTCTAAATCACCTTGCTTGGCTTGAGCTGCGTTCACATTATTTTCCTTTGTTTCCTCACAAAGCTGTGAATGGCTTGGTTTTACTGTGGGTATGCAGTGGTTGGTCTTCAGACTGTGTGGAGTGGGATTGAAAGCTGGGTATGCTTGAGAAACCTGGTGTTTGGGAGATACACAGATAGAGTTAGATGGTTGGATTTCTTCTCCACAACCCCGGAATAGCATTGGAAAGGGAAGTCAGGGCCTGAGGGACTGTGAAGCAGAGAAGGGACCGATTCCTGGTGTTGGGTGTGTGTGGGTGTCTTAGAAGTTAGGCTAGCCCTGGTGTAGGCGTCCTTAGCTCCTCCATGAGCTCACCAGCTTAGGATTTAGCTTTTCCCATCTCCTTGGTTGGCCTATGGTTGGGTGGAACATTGCAACGACGTAGCTGGTTGTGAGATGAGTTCTTGATAAGATAAGTATTCTTGACCATTTTGTTTCTGCAATCATATTTACTGTTAATGAATTATGATGTACATGTTGAATGCCGGAATGCATGGTTTGCTTCCATTGTATGTTAAATAATTATGCGTCTCTGCATGTTTTTACTTCCAAGCATTTTATTTCACCTTATAACCTATAGCGGCTCCCAGACGTAAAGGAAAACACATCCAACAAAATGTGGGAAGACAACAACAACCACAAATTAGGGAAAGAACAACAGCCCCATCTCACAATGAAGCGATGGGAACATTACACAGTCCCAAAACAGGAGAGAAAGTCCGATTCTCAATCCCGGACAGGGGAAAACATGTACGCAGACCACAAATCCGTAAGGAGAACATGCATACCCCAAAATCGGTATGGAAAATCAAACATACACACCACCTCCCGAGCATGAATGGCTATGCACAGGAAAATTGTGGGTGACAGTGGAAAAGAACTCGTTCCTCAACTCGTTGGCTGGCTGGTAAAATGACGCAGATGCCTGTGCGTGAGAAGGTGAATAGAAACTATGGAGAGAATGGGAGAGTGGAAGCGTCCCCTGCTGTTTTCCTTGCCCATGTGAATGGACGACCTAGCTGGTGGAGTGTGCATGGGGGCAAGCCTGCCACCCACCACTACCCAACAAATAACTGCCGTCAACTTTTATCAGGGTCCTTAAATTGGTGGATGACACATGGCTTTTCCCACAGGCTCAAGATTTAACATTCCCCCCCCCCCTTTATCCTTAGGAAATCATGCCCAGGTCAGGGGTGGCAGCGCCGCTAAGAGATTAAGGAGCACGCTGGCCTATGGTTGGGTGGAACGTTGCAGCAACGTAGCTGGTTGCGGGATGAGTTCTTTATAAGATAAGTATTCTTGACCATTTCATCTCTGCATTTATATTTATTGTTTAATGAATGATGATGAACATGTTAAATGCTAGAATGAACGTATGTTTGCTTCCGTTGTATGATAAATAATTATGTATCTGTGCATGTTCTAGTTCAAAGCATTTTATTCAATTTTTAGGTATGTCCATGTTCATGGGGCGGTTAGCCCGGATGTTTAATGTTATGGTAGCATCCTCTTCACCAGTCGGAGGGTCGGGGACATTACATTTGAGGAGAGAAAGTTTGATAAAGTATGTGTTGTTTGTTTGGTGGTTTGGAGGAATGATTGTTTCCTTTCTCATCCAAGTTTAATTCTTGTAAGGAACATTATGTTCTTGTAGAGCCCATATATAATGTTAGAGTGGATTATGTAAATCTAGTCATACCTTGATTTTATGGAATAACAAATGTTGGCATATTTCCCATTAAATATAGCTCTCTAACAAACGGTTTGCGCATCTAGTAACCTTGAGGAACTCTGATTGAATATGATCTTGTGACAAATTGCTTCCCCATTAATAACATGTTTTTGGTGGATGGTTGTGCTAACCATTGGATCTAATTAAATGTGTAGCTTATATGACTTTATAAAGTCATATTTATTGGGACAAAAGTCTAAATCTAATAGTTTATAGTGTGAATATTGGATCGCTAAAAAAAATCTTTTAGTGTGAGGTCAAAGGAGGTGTAGAAAATTTCTTCGTATCCCCACCTCAAGAGGAAGACTTTAGGGAGTAGACGAAACGTCCATCCCGATCAAGGTTGTGGGATTTTCCAAAGTTAGTGTTAATGATTGTTTTTCTTTTCCAAAGTTAGTGCTAATGATTTTTTTTTAGTTCTAGTTATGCTATTGCTTTGAGAAATATTCAAACAACTAGTACCAATCCTTTCGCATTAGAGAGACTTTTCAAGCTTGTCCCTAAATCCTTGGATTCATGGATGTAACTGAATGGTTAAGTTTAACCATGAGGAGGCAATGACGAATTCTATGGTCTTGAATTTGAAATAATAATAATAATAAAAAGGTGTTTATAAGGGTATTGAGTTGTAAAGGTTGTTAAATCATTGTCGTTATCCTAGATAAACATAAACTTTTAGATAATTTGATATTGTCTTGCAAACATACCAACTTATGGGGCCCAAAGTTGAGAAATTGGCAAAATCATGACAAACAACTTTTCAATCGATGTAGAAATATACTTTGGGAAATCCTATAACTGCATAGGTAGGTTGAAGTTGTGTACCATACATGACAACAGAGTTAGATAGTTTGTTTAACAAAACAAAATGTAACGTAGGTGTTTCTAGAATTCCAAAAATTTACAAAAGATTATGACAATACTATTTAACCTTTTTGAAATTTGTTTATTAAGATTCAAATAGTGAAAAATCACCGATCATGTAATTCCTAAAATTTCTTAACAATGAACTTAATAATAATTTTAAGAAAAAAATCTTGGGTTTCGATAATAATCTTAATTTAAAACTTAACAAAAAAAAATAGCTAAAGAATAATAGATACTTATAATAACATATTTATTAACCAAATTCAACCTATTTATTAACAAAATATTTATTAAACTGTTATGAAAACACATTTTATTATCGTTAACACAATTTCTCATAATAAAATTGATGTATAAGCCAAACCAGCTTCTCTTCCTAAAATAAAGCAAATTAAAAATATAATAATTACATATTAGATATCTAAATACTTAATAATCATATATTAAAAATATATAAATAATTTAATAGATATACCCTATTTCAATATGCATTCAAATTTCAAATCAAAAGATTTAAATGTGGTACCATGTGAAATAGCAAAGTATAAGGGTAGTATATGTTGAATTCTTTAAGAATTAATAGCAATTAAAACAATTTGATGAAGTTTCAAAGCAAGCGAAGTAGCGCCTCACACTATTGAGTTTTTAAGAAGATAAAATAAATATGATGATGATGACGATTAACGTTCACCGAGACCAACATTGGTTTATCAGACTTTAAGAAGGATAATATTTGGTTTACTTTAAAATCTTGTTCTTGTGCTCAAAAATCTTACAAAGAAGTTTTCTAAGCTCATTATAGTTTTGGCAAGTTGGGAGGTTATAAAGGTTTGTATTGCAGCAAATAATATGAAACTCAGATCTAATGTGGGTGTAAGCAAGGCACTCTAAGAGAAAGTGATTTTCATCCTCAACGCTCACAGACTCACACAAATGGCAAACCCTTTCCACCCATGGATTTTTAGGAATAGACCAACGCCCTGTTTCACTATGGAGTTCATGAGAGTTTGTTCTAATATTGGCTATATTAATTTTCTTTCATGAGCTAGTTACTACCGAGAGATAATTCTGATCTTCCAAGTTATGATTAATGACGTCCTTATAGTATCTTAATTTTCTCTTAATCGCTAAATTTTCCTCACACTAGAATTTATCTTTAAACCTAGAAGTAATAATATTTTTGACATTATCAATGTTCTGCAAAATGTCATTTTCGTCAATGCCCCAATGGTTTAACCAAGCCATGGTATCTTTACACGAACACCGCTTGAGGCGCAGTTGGTTTTGGCTTGAGTTTAAAGCAATTCCAAGAAGTCTCTCGTTTCCCATGTTATTTATCTTATCTTTGTACATCATGTACCTAGTCATTACCATGCTCTCAATGGGAGAAATACCCACTTCTGTGAGGAGAATAGGATAAGGTGTATTGCTTTTAATTTTGAGGTTATAAGTTATAAACTGCTTCTATATTTGCTCAATCTTCCTCCAAGATTCTCTAGAAATGTTGCACCCCCATACTTCACAACCATACAAGGTAACAAGGATGACATGAATTTCAAAGATGAACTTCTTTTTTATCCCACATGACAAAATTGCTTGATTTATAGTTATTTTCAAGACCAAAATAAGCTTTCCACCCTCCACTAATCCTTTTCTCAGCGCAATAGTTCCAATTTAGCTTGTGATGAATATCAATTCCCAGATACTTGTAAGAAGTCACTTCCTCTAGATTTCTATTATCATAAATCAAATTTGCATAGGTGTCTTTCTTAGATTTTATAATCATGGTTTTTGTCTTGTCAATGTTAACAGTCATACCCATGTTAGAGAAAAAATATTTAAGAATTCTTAATTGCTTATTGAAATTAGAATGACACCTTGCCATAAGAACAATATCATCAGCATAAAGTAGGAGGATGATAACTATCTCAGCTAAGATTGTACGAGCGCAACCTGCTTCTTCTAAACACTTTCCTAGCTTATCAATGTAAATGCCAGAAAGGGTAGGAAAGAGGGGGAAACATTGTTTAAATCCAATATTACAATTTATATTTGTTGTCCACCCCTCATTATTCTTAAACTTGGAAATGACATTTTCGTATAACCTTATCGTGATAGCTCTTCAACTCAAAAGGAACCTTAAGCTCCTCGAGCATATTCCATAGGTTATTTCTAGGCACTATATCAAAAGCTTTTTTAAAATCCACAAAACAACAAAATAGGTTAGACTTATTATTACGGCATTCCTCTGCAATGATCCTAAGTGTAACGAGAACTGTTTTCCCTTTAACCCACTTACCTTCCATTTCTAACCATTCATTGATATTCTTTTCTAAGATAATGCCATATAAATTAGCTAAGAGAGGGCTAATCATAATAGTAAGAAAATTAGAGTGGTCATTTTTATCACCACTTTTGAAAATAGAAATACTAAGGCTTTGAGTCCAAAATGTAGAAAACCCTTGCTTAACCTTTAGCTTAGAGAGTTTATGAATGTGTGAAATGAAAACATACCCTCCAATTTTTAAGATTTTCCCTTCATAGTATTTACGCCGTAAGTTGTTTTTCTTTGAAGTTCTTCAGAAAACCACTGTTCATTTCGTCGTCTATTCAACCAACCGTGTTTCTCTGCATGTCCTCTTCGCGATCCGCTGGTTCTCCGCGTGTCTTTTTCGTGATCCGCTGGTTTCAGTGTTTCTTTTACGTGTTTTCCACCTATTTGCAGGGCTGAGCATTGTTCATAGGTACCTCTCCCGTCGAAGGTCGATACGAAACCCTAAGGCTCAACAGTATACAGGGCAGGGCATCGAGGGTTTTTCCTAGAAGCTCATAATTATTTTTCCATTTCCATTTTCAGAGCTTGTTCCAACACGATAAGAGAAGTAGGAGGCGCAAGTCCACGGTTATTTCCGTGAAGATTTTCTCTGATATCTTCCATCTTTGGATTTTATCTCATTTATTCCATTTTTGAAGGGTTTCGATAGTTGCAGAGTAGACATGCCGCCCCAAACAGTGAAGAATGATTTCTGGAGTGGCCAACAAGAACATGAATCTGATGGCACAGCCTCTGCTTTCCCCTACAGTTCAAGCAACACGCCAGGCAACTGCAATCGTAAAGTTAACGGAAGGAGAAATTATGAGCAAGTGTTTCATTGAAACATGTCGGACAATACTGCCCATCCTTTGTATGTGTGGCTTATACTTCTTCAAAATCTACATTATCTTTTTCTTTTTTCATTCTCCTTGAGGGGATCCTAGTTTTATGTTTATTACTTCCCAGGATAGGGATTTTACAAGACAAAACAAATATCCCCAGTTGGTTTTATTGCTTATGAGCTTATTACTTCCTTTATTAGGGATTTTACAAAATAAAAGAAAAACCTGTGTTGCAGATAAACTCGGACCTCCCATGGCCGTTATAAGATCAGACATTGGGGGAAATATTCAGGTAAGCAACCGTAACATGGAAAGTATTTTTTTCAAACTTTAAAGAAATTGATATGTGCAGATTTTTTAACAGAATTCCCAAATATTTTTTGAAGGGATATTCATATAGAGTTATACTCAATGAGTAGGGATTCGAACCCAGCCAAAATCAACTTTAGGTTAATTGGGTTACTGACTGAGAATTTTACTCTGGAAAAATCTAATCTAGGTTAGTTCTGGTAAATTTTCATGGCAATATTCATTCATACAGTTTTCATGGTGTAATTGTACTCTTCCACTTTTCCATAATCTCCCTTTTTTAACAACTGGTTGTGGGAACAGCGTTGGTCACTTCTAGTAAGGATAGAACTTTCCTGAAGATAGGAATTAGGTATTAGTTGTGGTAGTTGATGAGACTCAAACCTAGGCAAAATTGAATCTTAGAGATTTGAGGTAACTTAAAATAAAATGACTTCTTGGCATTATCATGGCCACCAGGGGAAACAATAATAATTTTCTATATGAACGTAGTTGTCTATGAGCAGGAATGAAAAGGCTAATGCATGTGCCCATGTCGACTCACAGTTGTTATTCTACACAGTCCAACAGCCTGCTCACATTATAAAATGACTCCCATCCCCTCTTGATTCTTCAGGCTTCACCATATCATTTGCTTGCAGAGATTTCTTGAAAGGTATAAGTTTTTGAGTTCACTTACTATGCTTTCTTTCAAGCTTCATTAATGAAGGTTTTCTGTTAGACAATGAATTGCTTTTGGGATAGTCCTATTTGGATTTGTTTGCTATAAATTAGTTACAGTGACAATCTCAGAAATAGACGGTGGACATGATCTTTATATAGGAAAGCATTTAGCATTAATTAATTAATTTCCAAGGTTCTGATCATTATAAAATAAACTTTTAGGTCACGGGCTATGCATTACTATCTCTTTTAGTCTCACATACTATTTATGTCATTGGCAAATTGCTCTCCTTATCAATTACTTATATTAATAACATACACACAGACAGGCAATGTGATATACGCAATGGTAGAAATGGGTGTGAAACTAAGTTCTTTTGTTATACTTCAACGTGCAACCTTCATGTCTTGACTATGACCATCAGTTTTTTCATATTATCATAGATTAGAGAGCTTTAATGTTTTTGTTCATGTTATAGAGATTTATCATTGTACTTAGGTATTTAAATTTAAACATGCAGATACCATAGCAGGAGGCCGTTGTTGTTTTGGGGAATTGTAGATCAAGATGGTCACCAAACTTTTGCTAGTGCTCTTTGTAGCCGCAATGGCTACAATGGCTGCCTCACCTCCTAAGCCTGTGGATGTGCCATTCCAAAAAAAATATGTTCCCACCTAAGCTTCTGATCATATCAATTACATCAATGGTGGAAATGAGGTTCATCTTTCTCTTGACAAATGGACAGGTATTACTAAGGTCTTTCGTTTTTTATCAATTCACCATTAAATCTGTTATCATTGATGTAGCTACATTACTAGATATTCTATCAATGAGCTTTTCTTATCTGACTCTAAGATCATCAGCATTTCGTAGGCGTTTGTGCATTGAATATGAATCTTACTTACTATTTCATGGCATTGTGGCAGGCACTGGCTTCCAATCCAAGGGTACCTACTTGTTTGGGCACTTCAGTATGCAGAGAAAGATGGTTCTTGGTGACTCTGCAGGCACTGTGACTGCCTTTTATGTAAGAAATATGCTTATGTTTCATATCATTGTTAATTTTTTGTTGTCTTCATCAGTTGCATGTCATCCTCAACTTCTCTTGGGTTGCAAAGAAATCATAGAAGCTCTTGTTGATTTACATTTTCCCATCTTCCTAATAGTAGTGTACTGTGCTTGTTTTAACAACTATCCTCCCAAAAATCTAAGCATGATGAAATAGACTTTGAGTTCTTAGGCAATAGGTCTGGACAGCCTTATATTCTCCAAACTAATGTCCTCAGTGGAGGAAAGGGGAATAGAGAGCAGCGTATATACCTCTGGTTCGACCCCACAACAGATTATCATTCCTATGCTGTGCTCTGGAAAATGCATAAGATTGTGTAAGTGAATTGAATATTGGGTCTTAAGAATTATACAGATTTTGTACCAATTAATCTACATTCTTAATTAACACTGTATTTGGATTTCAGATTCTTTGTGGACGATGTCCCCATCAAAGTTTTCAAGAATAGAAGGGACTTAGGAGTGAGGTATCCGTTCAACTAGCCAATGAAAATATACTCAAGCCTGTGGAAAGCTGATGACTGGGCTACAAGGGGTGGGCTAAAGAAGACAGATTGGAGCAAGGCACCCTTCGTTGCATCATACAAGGGATTCCACGTGGATGGGTGCGAAGCCTCTATGTCAAACTCGATCAGTCCAACTCTTGGTTGTCAATGGTGGGATCAGAAAGCCTTCGATGACCTTGATGGATTGCAATGGAGAAAACTGAAAGGGGTTCGTGATAGGTACACCATTTACAACTACTGCGCTAACAAAGGGAGGTATCCTGCAATGCCTTCAGAGTGTACCAGAGACCGTGACATTTAATGGCAGAGTTTTATATATAATATATATTTATGTATCTTCTGTAATCTGTTCTTATTAGGTATGCTTTGTTATTCATGTCATCATTGTTGTTTTGTAGTAACATAATAACTTGTCCTTGCGTATGTTTCCACATATGTATAGCTAGACAAAGCTTATCCATACAGTTCAAATATTTATTCTTTTTATGTTCCATAAGCTCTTTTGAGTGATATTGTGCATTACAAATTTTGCTCTTTAAAAAACTAATAAGACTTCTGGTTAACTGTAGATTGAATGCTTAATAGAGTAATAATATTTTTCTCTCAGAGATTGGAAGATATTTGCGGGTCTGGTAAACCTGAATACAATTTTCTATACGAAATCGTCCGCAAAGAAGTTGTAGAAGGAACGACAAAGAAGCCATTGAGCTGCACAAAAGCCATCCTGTGGCTAACAAGGTGCAAGATCAGTATTTTCTAATGTATATTTGTTTCAAGAAAATTCAGAAAGATTATAAAGATCTGAATTCTTGTTGTATTTGGGGAATTTGAATGGGATTTAAAGGGCCATGGATTTTACCGTTGTACTACTTCGAGATCTTTTGGACCAGCCGGAGTGGAGTATGAGGCAAGCTGTTGAACACACATATAATATCACATTAAAGAGATGGCATGGTTTGATTTCTGCAGCAGCCTTCAATGTGAGATTACTACAATGTTCTTTCTATTTTTCCAAATTTTACCAAAGTTAAAGATATTACTGTGCTGTATATTGATCCGAAAAGTTATGTATAGAAGGTAGGTTTGAAATTGATTCCTGAAAGGGAGAAGTTCATTGAGCTGTTAGGAGACTTGAATGATGATATTGAGAAATCCATGTCATCTTTGCCTCCTTGTCTACAGGAAATTCACAAGTTTCTGGTAAGTTCAGGATTTAAAATAAATTGTAATGTTTCTAGTAGAATATAGTTATGTAGAAGTTAACTTGATTTGATCTTTTAGAATGAAGAGCAAAGCTAGACATTTCATAGATTGAATTGGACTAAACTACAGTTTTGTGTGTATTTGTTGTGCAACAAAGCCTCTGTTTGGACAGGATGAAATCGTCATAAGTTCTTTGAAGTTGCTCTTCACTCCCCAATTTGTTCAGGATTCAAACTGTTAGGTAAGAGATTTGAGTCTGAGTTCTTCATTTTCTAAATAGCACTATGTATACTGTGTACAAATTTTGTAGGTCGATTTAACAAGGAATTTCCATCTAATATATATGTTGTTTCACATTCCTGTGGAGATGTAATTCTCTGTGACTTTATTTCATTGGGTAATAAGAGTAGCTCCCATTGCGAGATACCGTGTAAAGATCTTGGTAGCTGGAATAAACAGGAAAATTAGAAATCTTTGTAGCTAGAATAAACACGAAAATTCAATAATGTTGACTTTCAGTTCCAAATTAATACCTTTTTCCTTTTTTATTCATTTGAACAAACTTTAAATTTCTATGTTTTCTTTCTGAAATTGCTTTGAGAAACATACCCATTAATATACTCTTTTCCTTTTTTTGTTCATTTCTCTATGAAATTGAAGTTGCTTTGGAAAACATACCAAAGGTAAAAACATAGACTTCCCTCAACTTTTTGTCAGATTCCAGGTGTATCTATTTGCCAAGTTCGTCTTTCTTTTCATTTTGTTTAAGCCGGTTTGAGTAATATTCCCCTAGGTTGAAAGCTGCACTGCAGAACATGAATTTCTTTTGGCTTAAATGCCAGATTTGAAGGGCATATATTCTCTCAAGTTTGTTTGAGACTTTATTTTTGACAAACAATTTGTTTTTTTGCTTCATCATTTTTTGACAAACCATTTGGGTAGTGTAGACAATAGTGAGAATTGGACAGTTTCAGTGATACAGAATTTTGGTATGTGGATCGGGAAATTTTGTTGGGAGATGTAAATGATGATGGCTATGTTCCTGTCAGGCCGCCTTCTCAGCATCAAGAAGATAAATAGTGGTTTCCTACTCCTAGAGTCCCTTCAAATGGTCTGTCTAATGGTGCAAGGAAGCAGTGACAACATCATCGAGAATGTATCAACCAGATCCTTAAGGCAGCTATGGCAATCAATAATCAAATCTTATCAGAGATGGAGGTTCCTAGCAGTTATTTAGAATCCCTTCCAAAGGTATACTCTTTTCAAGGCTAATCAAGTATAAAGTTTTATTGTAGATGTCTGGACATCCACTGATCAACTTGTTTTCCCTGTAATCCTTTAGAATGGAAAAGAGAGCCTTGGGGATATCATTTACCGCTACATAACAGCAAAACAGTTTTCCCCGGATTGTCTTCTAGACTGTCTAGACTTGTCATCTGAACATCACACCCTAGACATTGAAAATCGTATAGAAGCTACAATGCATGTGTGGAAACAAAATCTTCATTCAAAACACAAACACAATGGAAAAGTTATCAAACCTGGCTCCAAGCCTTCCTAGGGCAAGATGAAAGATTTAGTAGGAGACGTAGAGAGGAGAGAACTTCTTGCTGATTGAGCAAAAATTCTTCTACCATCCTTGAAGCAAAGGTTTCCTAGCTTGTCACATACCGTTTTGGACATGAACAAGATCCAGTACAATCGGGTACCTTCTTTAATCAATCTGCTCCCTTAGAACTGAAGTTTTGCAAGTACAGGATTCTTCACAGTGGCTTTTTGTCATTTGATTGTGGTGTAGAAGTGAACACAATGACATATTAGCCAGATAAAGTTTTGATCTGGAGCAGTAAATATTGTTTTTGCATGGACTGCATAGTAAGGCAGGCAGTAACATGTTTTAATTAAGCATAAGGCATTTGTATGTATATCATCCTTTTAAAAATATATGTTAGCAGTTTGAAGGTTTCTTCAAGTTTTTTACAAACTCTTACTACAATCAGTTTACTTGCAGGATGTAGGCCAATCAATTTTAGAAAGCTATTCAAGGGTGCTAGAGAGTTTGGCATGTAACATTATTGCTCGGATCGATGTTCTTATCTTTGTGGATGATACGGTCAAAAAGTTTGTTGCAGAGGAGCATTTCTCTATTATTCCTCCTGTTTCTCGTCGTTCTAATAAAAAAGTTTCTACACCATTTTCACTTCATTTAACCTCCAGCCCTCCATATTCTACTCCATTTGCTACCCCCATGCCACAATCAAGTCCACGGGGGGCACCTATTTCCCCTTTTATTACCACCAGAGCTAGCGATTTCCATGATTTTTTTTCCTCAGAACAGAGGCCTACATCAGTTTCCTGGTGGTGAGAAGAAAGTTGGAGATGCCAACATCAATGTCAATGATAATGAGCTTGTAAGCATAAGGAAATCTGTTTTGGCAGAATTAGGCAGGGCCTGGTCATACACTGAACATCAAGGAAGTAGGAAAGACTTGGTGATGCCACGTAGCCCTTAACTGATATAGATTTGGTCATTTGGGGTGGTGTAACGGTGAACTCGACTGCTGTAAAAATATTCTTGAGGCTTATTCTTTTGTGTAGTGGCAAGCAAAAGTATGGACAATGCAGGGTTTCAGGATTGTATACATTTGATGGATCAATTTCCTCTTCTTACAATTGGTGGAGTTTGAGCAAACTGCACATTCTCTTTGACAAGGATTTTATCTTTACTTGTTTGTACATTCAGCTTCCACTAATGTATTTATTGGGCATTCAAATGCATAGAATTGCAGCTTACAAGATCATGCGGCACCATGCTGCAAGTGATTGTCATCCCTATATTCTTTGTATATGTGTTTCGATTGGGCCATTTTTGAACCAAATGGCTTAATTGAGAACTTCTTATGTCCCCTAATGAAATTGACGGGCATAAGTGTTCTGATCACAGTGATATTCTCATCGGCGTTCTTTGATCTTCAAGATCTGTGCTTCACCGTGTTTCGTGTGACTTGCGGGCATAAATGTTCTGATCACAGTGATATTCTCATTAGCACCGCTTGGATTTTCAATATTTCTGATTCCCCGTGTTTCTTGGGATCCGAGTGTAAAATCCTCTTAATTGTCTATACGACACTACATAGTTTAGATGTGCCCACTGCCCATGTCTAGGGTCCCTCTTTGATCCCACACCTGAACGGTGCTTGTGGACTATACATCCCACAATGGAATCTAGATCCCACACTGGAACCTAGATCCCACACTGTACATATTTAACATGATAAATGTACAGAATATTAAAATTGAAATGATGTGGCTAGATGATTGAGTTGAGGTGTTTGGAAGGGACTTTCTTCTAAAAGAATAACGAAAACTGCTTAATACTCTATCACATTGGTGTCACCTTTAAGCATCAACCCAACCTCTGCATTAAAAAAAACTTGAAACATTCTAATAACTCCTGATCTTGACTCTATCAGACTAACCTAACCACCTATTACCTGTAATTTAAATTGCTTAATACTATCACATTGGTGAAATTTATCTTAAAGCATCAACCCAACTTGTCACTTGTGCATTAAAAAAAACTTAAAATTTTCAGATTTACCAAAAATAATAAAATTGTTGAGCTTCTAAATGTTTAAATAAGGCCTGGTTTTTTACACTTTCAGACTAACCTGACCACTTGTTACTCGTAATTGCTAATTTTTGGTTGTTAGTTTCTGCTCAGTATTGCTGGAAGTGATAACAATCAGGTGGGTGTATTTAGGTTGGACCATAGATTTTGGTTTGGTGTGGTGATGGGAGTATGATTATAAATTCTAGGGCCTGCACAAGCAGTGGATCATGTGCTTCAACCACTCAATTTGTTGCAATACTAAGACCTTATATCACCCAGTTTGTGTTCGTGTTTGATAAGGAAATTTGAAAGAATCGCCACTGGAAATAAATATGATAAAATTTGTCATTAAATTAAGCAAAGATAGTGAAGCAAACTTTGTTATAACATCCATCCATAAAAGATATAACATCATTTATTTTCTAGGAAATGAATCTTAATAAATATTGTGTAAATGTTATAAAGGAACATGATCTTAAATTTTCCATCAAATTTGAAATTCGCCTCTGCTTCAGGTTCCACGAATTTAAAATTTTCATAAAAAATTGGACAAATGCAGTGACTAAGCTATTAACCTTGCCAAGTCTTATCGATCTGTGAATCCTTCTCAAAGAGAGGACTAATTTTGAAAATTTGGTGCATGGCTGTCAGCTCCTCACAATCAGGTATTGGGTTAAGACCTCCAACAAGCACAACCCTTCATTTAGTTGCCATAATGAAGTTTGGAATCCTGAACAAACTGTTGGGCATATGAATATGGCATCAACTCACCATGCCCCTTATCCCAGAAACTACAATAAGACAAATGGTGCAAACATTATCCAAAGTGATTTCCCTTGTAAGTGGATTGTAGGCCATTGTTAAATCCCACGGCTTAAACTTGGAGAGGCATTGGGAACTTCCAAGCTGGAATGCTGCAGTGTCAGAAGGAATTTCCAGTGAGCAGTGAAATGCTTAGAGATTAGAAAGGACATCAATGGAGAAAACCCTCTTCCCTTAGATAATTAGATGTCATGTTGGGCTATATAGTCCGGTTATGTAGTGAAATATCAAGAGTGATACATTTCACAACGTTTAAGATAAAGTGATCCTGTTTCATAGACCTCAAAGTACTCTTCTTTTTAGTGGCCAGGGTTTTCCAAGCCTAGTTGTTGTAAATGTGTAAATCTCTATCATGTTAATAATAAATTAACTTCAAAGGTAAAAGTATATATTTATAGGATATGGTTATTCAAATTGATTGTTAAAAAGAAAGAAGGAAGCAGAAGTATAGCTCCAAAATTTTCAATCTGCATCATAACTTGCATATGTGAAAGAGGCCATTTCATCATAGATAAGCTAAGATAAGTTTGACTACTGATCGATCCATCAATTTGTATCTTTGCAAGGGAGTCAGTTAAGGATTTCTGTTTAAAGGTAAGTCATGTAACTTGTGCAGAACTGAACTGAATTACGACATTCAAGTAAATTGCAGAGACTCGCTTTATACCACCTTTATACTAACATGGCATAAAAATTGTTTTACTGAAATATATGATGCTTTAGCTAGTGCAAAATGGCCCTTAGGCATTTGGGAGTATTTCTCCTTCCAAAATTGAATTCTGTTATTATTTCATTTTTGTTTTCTCATGAAGGCAGATTATTTTTTTGATGAGATAAGTTACTTCATATTTTGTTTATTACGGATTAAATTCTCTGTTTTTGGTGCAGGCAACTTGTTTGCTTTGGGGCTTTTCTTGTCCCCAATGTAACTTTCCACTTCTGATATCTACTTCACCTGTAATAGAAACCACCCATTTCAGGGTCACTGTCCATAGACTTTTATATAAAGCTAAGTGTCATTATGATTACTACTTTTAACATGGTACACTGTAGGAAGTGACCCCAAATCTCTCGTTGACATTTCTTTTGTTCTTCTGATCTTAATCTTTCAAATCAAAATTAATACATCTGTGGCTGTTGTCATTTGCAGCCCTACATTTAGCAGAATAACAAGAAATGAGTCTACCGAGCAATTTTCAAGCCTCCCTTATATTTTTGCACTCATGAATTGCTTGATTTGCACATGTAATGGCCTTCCTTTTGTATCAGAAAACAATATACTGGTGACCACTGTTAATGGGACGGGAGCCATTTTTTCAGCTATTCTACATCTCACTCTTTATTGCACATTCACAAAAGGAAGCACGGGTATATCTATCAGTTCTTGTTTTGTGGAAATTTTATTTTATATTTGCTTGAACATATTTGTATATTCCTATAACTTGATATGCTAGCTAATTAATTGTATGTTAGACTTTAGTACCCTAGTGTAAGCCTATTGTACTAAAATTATGCTTATATACTCTTATTATATTATATATCTGGGATATACATTGCTGAGAAATTCATGTACAACATGAACTATATTTGATAGGCTCTGCTGATGTTCATGGTTTGACAATTGTGGTGGCAAGAATACAAATTCTCTCATGAAAAAATATATTTTTGAGAAAATGGTCAGTGTAATTGATTTTTGCCTTTTTCAAATGGCAGGTTAAAATGGTAGCACTGCTTTTGTTGGTTATGGTAATATTTACCTCAATAGTGTTGGTGATGTATGAGTTTATGAAGAAACCACTACGAAATATGTTCGTTGGCTTTCTAAGTGTATTCTCCCTCATTAGCATGTTTGCATCACCTTTATCTATCATTGTACAAGCCTCTCGGTATAAGACAATCATTACCTTTTATCGTCTCTGAAATATTTGTCTTGCATTTCTTGTCTCTAAATTATTTCAGCGTAAATTTCTACAAAGGAAATCTAACTTAATGTACTAGTATGTAGAATGTGATTTTAAACAATTACAATGAGAAGGTCATTTTGCTTAGTGCCACCTTGACTAACTGTTAAGTTAAGGTGAATTTAAGAAATAGTGATGAGATTAATCACCAAGGCAAAGTAGGGGCTAAAGTATTAGGAAATTGAATATAAATATGTGATATCCCCACAACTAACCTTAGTAGTATTACTATTTTGTGGATAGAAGGCCTTGGGAATTTGGGAGCTGCAGAAAATCAATGGATGGGAGCAAGTCCTGTTTTGACAATGATTTCCGCTACTTAGTGATGATTCTTAGAACATGTTGTAACAAAGCATAGACTTTTCCTTTGATTTGCAGAAGCTGGTAATTGAAACAAGCAGCGTGGAATATATGCCATTTACTCTCTCTCTTTCCACCCTTTTGATGAGTGGATCCTTCTTCACATATTGATTTCATGGCCAAGATCCTTTTGTTTATGTAAGTATATGATCCCATTCTTTCATTGTATTATATGTTAGAACTATTCCCCCATTAGAATGTAGGTTTCCCGCACCTCATCCTTTTCAATGCTCATTAAAATGTAGGTATGAGCCGCTTTTATCCACGGACGCCATCTCAGCCTATCATTCTGCATTTTGGGCTACTAATGAGAAGCTCTGATGATTCTATGAGTGGCACCACGGCTATTACCGTGCTCGTAAGGGGCAAAACTCTGTATGTTGCAAATTTAGGGGACTGTAGGGCTGTTATTGCGCAGAGAAGCCGAAGCCTTGGATCTTTCCTGTAATCAAACCCCTTTCAACGATGATGAATATAAGCAGTGCAATCATAGGGTCGTGACATTTGTTATGTTAGTACACTGTGCATCTGGTAATTTCTCCTTCATTCTTTCTTCATAACTTTAGTGTTTACCTCTGGCCTAGGTGGAGCTTTTATCTAGCAATCACGATCTTGGCACAGCAGATTCTTTTTGCAAAGCCTTTTGAATATTTATGTCAGTAGACTCCAGTAGCTTTTGATTATTTGGGTGTTTTTTCCGAAATTTCCGTCCATTTGTTGTCGTTTGACTGTTTATAGAGTCCAGTTGTTGATGATTATTTGAATATTATTGTCACAGTTTCTCATAGGCTTTCATTTGGCTGCTTGTGCTTTGGGGGTATGAATGTGTATCATTCTGTGCATTTTGTGAATAGAGAAATAGAGAAGGGTAATTGCATTTATCTCCTAATTCAAAACATTTTCCTAGCTTGGTAGATTGTCTTGTAATCCTCAGCTTGATTTATATTAGTTTTGGTATGAAATAAATTCAGATAATGGTGGGTCTGGAGGTCCATAGCCTTACCGTTATCCTCCTGCACAACCAACATTTGTACCGGGCACAGATACATAAATCATAAGGTCTTTTCATATTTGTGATCAAGATGGGAGCAGATTCATCGATGACAAAGAGTTGCAGAGGGCTCTGTCTTCATGCAACCAGTCATTCCTCGTCAGGACTATCCATCTCCTCATGAAAATTGGTAACCCATCTTACTTAATTTTCATTTTATAGAGAGGAATTTATATTTAACTAAGTTGTTGGTTCGATCTTACTGTTAGTTATGCTACATTCACCTATGCTTACTGATTATGGGGAACCCTTTGGGAAATCATGCTTATTGGCACCTTTATCTTCATGATCTAGACTTCCAAAAAAAAATTCATGTGGGTTTTGACTCTATTGTCTCTGAGATCCAACAATGCATCTCTCCCATTTCAAGCAAACCAATGCATTGATATTCCGCAAGCAAAACATCCCAACTTTTCATTAGCATTATCAATGCTTGCTATGATGGCTTGGCTTACAACCATATTCTTGGAATTGTATGTGTTGAACCAATTTTCAATTTCCCTAAAAACATGGACGTGCTCCCATTTGTTTCAAATTTTACTCTAAATTCAGATGCATTTGTTTTAGAATGCAAACTAAAGCTTCTTACATAAATTGGTCTAGATTATAGATCATCTATAATAAATTTATGTTGTTTCTAGGGATCTCTGATTATTGATGACAAATAGAGATTGGATCTTCACGTTTACATTTGGTAATGGGGGATGTTCACTTTTACGTCATTAACTAGAAGTTGATTGAAGTGAGTACAAGGTGTACACATCCTAAAAGAGTGAACAACCCAGGTTGAATTGTTTTTATAAATTGCCTCATTCCCTGATCAATTGGGTACAACAAAAGTGTGGTGGTGTCTCTTCATGGTGGCTAAGAGATAGGAAGAGAGAGGCTCGCTATCGTTCAACAGAATCCCTCCCCCGATATGAGCCACGATATGAGGTCAGTATTCTTTTCGTATTGTTGGTGTTATGAGGTTTAACTTATCTATTCATATCTTTCTTCAAGAAGTAGCACAGATTATCTGTAGGTGTTAAACCCCAAGATAAGTTGCCTCATAATGAGTGCTCTGAATATTTTGGGCCATATTATACCCTTTTATTGCATGCAAACCCTGCATCCCAAACAGTCAAAACTTCTACAACCAGAGGGCCTCTTTAGTTTTTCTTCAACAGTGCTGCTTTTCTTTACCTTCCTTTTCTTCACTTCAATCCATTTCACCTGTATCAGGAACTAGCCATTGGCAAATTTATCATCCTACAAACTTGTTGGATGTTCTTTAGCTTCCAGTTCCAGAGGACAAGTTTCCAGCCTACCAAGTATTGTCCTTTGTGGGAGTTTCTTGTGCAATCCCATTATCTATACGAGGACTTAGACAGTTCCTAGAAACTCTAATGTTTGTCCATTGGACCATTTGTCATCAAGAGGCCTTCTATGTCCCGTTCTAAATATTTATTCAAATTTTAGAGGTGGTGTTACTGGTTAGGGTTGATGCCATTGCCATTATAGTCTTGTTGCAGTGCAGACTCCACACTAGTGTTTTGAATCATCCAATAACAACAAACTGTTGTATTTCTTGCATCAAATCATGGTCTGGTGCCCTGCAATCTTCCTTTCCAAACTGTCTTTACAAAGCCATGTTGTCCATTTTACTAGCATTGTAATGCATTTTTTTCAGGTCAATGGTTAAAGGGTTTTATCTTTTCCTTCTTTAATCCAAACATAACACGTTCTATTGCTTTGATTTGATCATTTTACTTCAGTGCCCCCGATATTCCGCCATTAGGGTTAGGAAAATAGTAGAAGGAATATCCATTAAGAGTATTTTAATTTTAACAAATGTTTCTTATTACTGCTTTTTAAGAGGTGTTTTGGGCTTTATGAGTTTGCTTTGATGGTAAAGGGCTTCTCTTACAGAAATTGAAAAAAACTCGATACTTTTGCTTGTTGTCTGTTTATTTCATTTTAGTATTTGGCTTTCACATGAGCTTGTATTGTCTAATCATATTGGAGAATTGTTTGATTGACTGGTTGTAAATGCTAACTTGATTGGTTTTCACATGAGCTTGTACATATCATGGAATGCAGAATCCCTATTGTTCTTGTAATTTTTTTGCATTACTTTTTTTCCTATTGGAGAATTGTTTGATTGACTGGTTGCAAACTCTAACTCGATCCTCAAAACAATTATGCATACTATCTGAAGTAGCTAGCGTCATTAATGTGTTTTTTTTCATTGCCAAGGCAAAGGAGGATGCTCTTGTCCCCAAGAATATGGTTGCAGGAGAAAGTGTTTATGGAGAGAAAAGGATTAGCGTTCAGGTATGTCATACAATGGTTTAACTCTTGTAACCTTGTAATTTGATACACTTACAACCTTCAATTTTTTTTCTCTCTATTAAACTATGGTATGTGTTTTAAGTTACATCTCATGTCATCACGCATGTATCTTTCCATATTTTCAAAGTGCAATAGATGCATTCTCTTATTTTGTAATATCTAGAGTTATTTTTCAAACTATCTATTGATTACTATTTTATGCCCTTGGAATTTATATTGAAGAACTTGCTTCATTATGTAGATCAATAATTGATCTCTTAGGGAGGAAATGATCATTGTTATATATTTGATAACTTCACAACAAACACTTGTTCTACTACAAAGGTTCTGAAGAATAGTTGGCTTTCCAAGAACTCAAATGTGGAGCTTAATTAAGTATCTGGGAACTTACCTTTCATTAAAATAGTCCAAAGCAATAAATCAGGTTCATGCCATCCAGAATATTAAGTCTAATATTAGGATGGGGGAGTGAGTTGGTTAAATCCATCTTGTTGTGTCAAACAATTCTATTTTCTCATCTCTTTTTGTATTTCAGTGCTCAACCATGTTAGTTCCAATCAATATCAGGAATTAGATAACCAAATAAATAAATAAACTTTTAATGGCAAGGAGGTAGTAAGTTCAATGATTAAAAATTCCACTTGGTAAAATAGGAGACAGTAAAGGGTTTACTATAGAATGGGGGACTTGACGTAAACGATGTAAGGCTAATGAACATAGCCTTCGTATGAGTTTTTTTAATGTTTTTTTTATGTAGTATGGATCTTTTTATGTAGTAAAGTCTTCAAATATATATTTTTATTGTATTTAGATATCCTATGATTGTAGTTGTAGTTCCAATTGAGCAAGCTCATTGTCACTTTTCCTTTAAATGCAAAGGTTATGGTTGGCATGTGGCTCCTTACTTTCTCTTTCAGGCTGTTACTTAATGGTGTCCTAAAGACATGAAACATGAATTCAAAACTGTCTAATATCACTGTTTAATCTATTCAGATCCAAAAGGGGATACATGGAGGATGGACCATGAAACTGATACTTCTCAGCAGATACAAAAAGAAGGAAAATACGTTGTTTCAGCTGTAGCAACTGTGCTCTCTGATATTTGTGGAACAGGTGAATGGATGCCAATGCCAAAACTTCATTCTGAGGTAAACCTTATTTCTCCCACATATAAGTCTTAGATGAAGCCTATTGTTTTGTAGTATTTTATTTTATTTTTATGTGAGGAAAGGACACCCTCTAGCTTGTTAAAAATGGAAGTGTGTTGGAGATGACACTGTAGAGGGAATGAGATACATATGCACCCAAACAATGGATAGCAACATTATAAAGGGTTAAAAACAAGTCTTATAATGACCAAGCTGAATGCTCAAACTTTGAAATGGCATCAGTGCTGTTTGGAACCAATTCTATGTGTGCTTAAACTGACTGGTAAACAACTTAAAATAGTAGGAATGTTGTTGAAACTCAGATGTTTGAATAATATGAATCCACATATATTTTGGAGGAAGCAATCCCAAGGAAAACCCTATGAGGTTGAGATGATACAATGGTTAAAGACTTCTTGAATATCATGCCACTGTCAAGCATAGTTTCTTGTGACTCCAATTTGTCTACGTGTAAATGCAGTTTACAAGGTATAATGAATTAGTATTCACCAAAAAATGAATTTTTAGACTTGCTCTCCATGTAGAATGCCTAGATTTCATCCCTGTAGAATTCTTAGAGTTGGGAAAATTATGAATTGTTAGATGCCCTCTACATGTAGAGTGATTAGATTTCATCTCTGTAGAATCCTTAGATTTCCTCTTGTTGTCTGTTTATTTCATTTTAGTATTTTGTTTTCACATGAGCTTGTACTCTCTAATTTGATGTCTAAATGATGGACATATCATGGAATGCAGAATCCCTACTATTCTTGTAAATTTTTTGCGTTCCTTTTTTTCGTATTGGAGAATTGTTTGATAGACTGGTTGTAAACTCTAACTTGATCCTGAAAAAAATTATGCATACTATCTGAAGTAGTTAGCTTCATTAATGTGTTTTTATGTGGTATGAGTTTTTTAATGCATTCAGTTAGCTTCATTAATGTGTTTTTATGTGGTATGAGTTTTTTAATGCATTTTTTATGTGGTCTGGATCTTTTTAAGTAGTAAAGTCTTCAAATTCCGACTTCGACTCGTGGATAATTGAATGTTAGTCTGTTCTCTATTAGGAATATTTTTTACACGAATAGTTAGTTCCTATGGCTCTTGGGAGGAGGCTCAGAGCTACAGTATTTTTTCTCTTCAATTGCTAACAGGTTTTGGAGTGGGAGTCATCTCATTTACTGTAAGTTGATACCTTCCTTTGAAACAATCCAAATTATTGAAGGTTATTAATTTTTGGTCTCTGCATGTATATGGGAGGGAGGGATGGGTGTTATGTCTCTATGTATGTATCATGTACGTATTTATGCTTTTGTTAAGTCAAAATTATTGGTATGATAGGAATCTAATAGAAAAGGTGTGACATAATCACTTTAGATACCGGTATACATCGTTGAAATAACACCCAAGCACTTGTGAGGAAGCCTTGGCATAGTCACACGTGATATTGAATAGCAAGACTAATTCATTATATGAAGAATCATTGAAACTAAATTGTGAATCTCATTATTGACTAATTGTTGCCTTTTTAAAACAGTTCACTGTCACAGTTGGTATTATGCTGGCATATTCATGTGGGCTATTCCTTGACTGGAGGCCTTTGGCAATCGCTGGTATGTAGGCTTAGTAAGTATAATTTTGCAGAGTCGGTTCATTTTCCTATCTTTAGATTCTTTTGAGAAATCGTCATTCATATTGTTACCCAAAGTGTAGGTATTGCCCCTTGCACCTTCTTGATGCTTGGACTCTTTTTCATCCCATAATCTCCAAGATGGCTGGTGAGTTTTATATGAGTTAGTTTTCTTCACCAAAGTCATCTGAAGTTCTCTAACATGTCAGTATTCAATGTGACAAGCTTAATGAAAACTTAATTTGGGAAGTCCTTGTTTATAATGCTGCAGGCCAAGACTGGAAATCAAGAGTTCGAAGCTTCATTGCAAACTCTCTGTGGCTGTGATATTGATATCTCATGTGAAGTAGTTGAATTCAAGGTTATAAAAAGATTTTGCTATAGCATCTGTATTCCGTATTCTCGTTCAGTTCTAGTTTCTTGGACATATGCAAAAAGAACTCTGCATGGTGATTTGGATCTCTGAAATTGTGCTTTTTGTTGAAATTGTGTGATTTTTAATAGTAGATGTGATTTTTGAGTCTGCAATATCCTGATATAGGTGGAATGAAATGCAATAAGAGACCTTGGCTCAATCATGTGTGATCAGCATCTTATACTAGGTTTCATCTTACAAGTCTCATTTTTCACAGAGTTCTGCTTGCTTGAAATAAGAAAATCTATCCTTCTCATCAGCAATGCTTTTCATATTGCATTAGCCTGGTCGCTTATTTTTACTACATTCATTGTCTTCTCAATTAAACTTCTACATGTTCTGATGAGTAAAATTATAATTTCTTTAGGTGAAAAATAAATTATCTGGATCATTTGGAGCCTCTGGCCTTTTGAGTATTGAGGACAGAAGAAAATTGATACTTTTATTTTGGTTTTGCAGATATTAGAGGCCAGGGCATTGTTTTCAGAGGATTCAAAGAAAATAAACAAGGCCAGATCAACCAATGTTGAAGGAAGCTTGGGCAATCCAGAAAGAAACATTCTCTTGATTCCTCTAAGAGCAGAAGTTTGAACATTTTTCACCGGTTACAGACAGCAGGGAAAAGGCAGATTCTTTCAAGTTTGTATCTCTAGAAACAGTGGCACTAGAAATTGCCAATAACTCTGAAGGTGATTATCATATTTCTAGGCAAAATGATTTGTATGATCACACAACATCTACTGAGGATGTGGAGCATAATGATGAGGATGCAAATGTAGATAATTGCCTGCAGGCACAACCAGGTAAAAGTGATGCATCTATACATTCTGCAACAGGGTTGTCTAATAAGGAGGATATTTCTTTTTGTGATCTGGAAGATGAGGATGATACACTAGTGCAATCGGATTCAGCGAATAATGAGTTCACCTCAATACAAGTTCCAGTCAATTAGCAGATAATTATAATCAATTGAAATGCAGACAAGATGGAATGATAAACAATACAGCTCCTTAATAAAATATGCAAATGATAACACTCCAAAGGTTTTAAGGTTCACTTTGCACAGTTTCTCAATACCTGATGGACCGAAGGCAATCCTGACTCTTGGAAGAGATGATGCTTGCAAGGGTAAACGAATACCTGTGGTTTTGGCTAGAGATGTAATTATTGATAAATACTTTGTTTGCAATTGTTTCAATCATCTATTGATGGATTGGATGATAATGAATTGTGGCTGGCAACTCATTGTATCATCTAAAACAGTATCATGGGTACTGATATTGTCTTCAATTGTGTCAATCGATGTATGATGGATTGATAGTGGTTAGTTTGGCTACTTACCATACAGTGTCAAGAGTGGTATGTTATTACCTTGAATTATCAAATGTATATATATACTGAAATCTTTGATTTTACTCTTCTTGATGTTCTTTTCTGTATTTATGAAGTGCAAGAAATGTCTTCAAATTTGTACCATTTTTGCCAAACCATACAGTGCTATCATGTCTACTCCATGAACAAGGCTTTTGTTAATGTGAGAAGTTAGAACTATATAAATCGTCGTCAAATGTTTGTTTTTCAAGCTGCTTTGACAACCTATGCTATCACAATTATGAACTTTGGAACCACATGGACAGCAAGTAATTCCAGATTATGACTACACATTGGCTTCTTTTCTTCATGAGATATATTTCTCCCATGCAATGGCATGTTCACTATATAATGTGATGTTGAACTGTTAATTTTCTGATTTTTCAATACATTGAAGTGCTCCATTTTTTTTTGTATTACTTGCAATCTCCCACTACCTCGCTTTAATGTTACATTTTTTTCCTCGCTTACCCGCTAACAACTACCTTATCGGCGTATTATTGCACCTTCCTTGGGGCAATTGCTAATTATAATGTAAAAATAAGCTTTAAAAATAGCCAAACATAAATACAAAAGAATACTCGTCGATATTAATAAGTTTGTGATAAAGATGCAAAGCCACCAACAAGGTGAACATGGTCTTCCTATCCTACATACTTAAGCTTAAAAAAACTGAAATAATGAAATGTAAAAATATTGTATTAAGAATACTCCTCTACATACATCCAAATCAACGACTTGCAGGGCTCCACCAAGTTCAAATTATTTTCTCTGCGTGTAGTACATACTACATATCAACTAGTCCAATTCAACAACTGCAAGGGCTCCACCATTGTAAATAATAGTAATTATAGCGATGCCTCGGCTCCGTGTTCACCACGGCACTCTCTCTCTCTTTCCGTTTATAAATTGTCGTGGGAGTACCTCTTCCATTTATACCTCTGCGTGTAGTACATACTACATATCACTACTCCAAGGGCTCCACAGCTCTCTCCCTTTCCAGAATACTTTGCAATTTCTCCTCTGCATTTCAAGCACCACCATGTCGTTTCTCTCTTTTTCTTTTCCTCTTCATTTTCTCTGTTTCCTCTTCTTTTTTGTTACCACGCACTCATCTCATGACGATCGACAATCGCTCTTGGCATTCAAGAACGATATTACCTCTGATCCTCATGGTTCTATGCTCGACTGGACTCGCGCAGTCCCCTTCTGTAATTGGACTGCTGTCACCTGCAGCCGCCATCACGTGGACAGAGTCGTTTCCCAGAAAACAACCAACGAGTGTCATGTTTGTTGGAGACCTAAACTTGCACAACTAGGTGAACTCAACATTTCCAAATAGAGTAAAGGAGATAATTGATAGTTGTCTTTTTAATGAAGTGGGTGAAAATGAATTCGAAGAAAACAATGTATATGAATGCTTTGTTTCTCTGCTAAATATTGATTTGCTTTGTTCAAAACATTTACGAGAAAAAAGACCAACTATGAAAGTTGTGATAGAAGTGTTGGAAAGCATCAGAGATGTTTTGATAGCAAATTCAGTTCCTTTTTAGATGAGCCAAAGAAAGCTTATCCAATTTGCTTAGTAATTCAAATGCAACCAGCAATGTTGCACTTGCATACTTTTGTATTCTTTCAAACAAATTTATATTAGTGTGTATTAGTTATTTGTGATTATTATCTATAAAAATTAGACTCTTTTATAACAATATATTAAGTGGATTACAAATCTACGGTTGGTTTACTTTATTATCCATTCATCATGTCAATATTCATATCCATAAAATAAATTGTATACAAATAAATTGCAATCTTTTACCTTTATAAATGAAAGGATTATTATTTAAAATTCATTTATAATTTTCATTAAAAATTATTATTTAAAATTCATTTACAACTTTCAACCTCATGAACTGACTAATGAATTAATTCTGTGAACCATGTATAATTAATTACTTTACTGTTGTTTGCACAAGTGAAATGCCATTTCTTGACACTTGTAGCATTTGATTTTTTTAATGGGGAATCGATTGATCGAGACGATAAATATGTATTGCAAATTCTGATTAACTTTCAGAAATTAGCAATGCTCATTCCTATTGGCTTTCTTTTTTCTAAATCTGTATCCTTTTCTTGAAGATATAGAATAGTAAAAGTCAGTGTTCCAGAAATGTATGTTATTGGCTTTTCTTCTTCTATTTTTTTTTAAGATATAGAATAGTAAAAGCGTGTTGCAGAAATGTGTGTCTGAGAGATTTGGTGGAGACCCTAAAATGAATCCTTCCATACCTCAAAGAAAAGGTTGAGGTATATCATTCAGCATTTATCCAAAACCAGAAAGCAAACAATCAAACTTCTAGCTGGTCTTTGTATTTGAAATGGATACTCCCAATACTCTCTTTGTAGTCTTTGTATTTGAAATAGATACTCCCAATATTCTCTTTGTAGTCTTTGTATTAATGGATACTTGCTACTACACTGGCGAAATATGCAATTTAATGTTTCGTTCAGGAGCGTTACCTTGGCCGGAAGGCATATCAAAAGATTTAATTTCAATATCATTGTTGGAGAACAAAATTACTAGTCCTGTCACATAAAAATATAACTCTATAGATCACCACCACATTGACTAAATGGAAGACCATGACCATGTGTGGGCCTGTGGAAGTACTGGAAAATCAAATACATCAAGGGCATAGTTGGAAAATCAAATACATCAAGGGCAGAGTTGTTTTCCATCTCCATGTGAATTGTTATACCAAATACAATTTAAGAGATCAAGGTCTGCTTGTAAATGAAATTGTTTTATTTTACTAATACAATTATACCTCATAAAAAGAACGACAACCTTCGAAGCATTAGGATTCAATCTACATGATGCTTCATTATTGTGACCTAAATTCGCATTATGATGTCTCCTAAGTGATTTACATGGTCCTTTGGTCATAAAATTACTGTTATAAAATTATTGATCTGCATTTTATTTAACTAAAATAAAAGTACATTGTAGTGAAATCCTTGTCCAGTGCTTCACATGTGCTTGAGGCTCTAGCCTACAGTACCCAGTCACCATAACACTGGGAATACCTACCTATGTTGCCAAGACTAAGGATCTCTGTCAATGATTGAGGCTCTAATTAGTCTGTGGAGGCAAAGGATGTTAGCTATTACACACATAAGATATATATTACCAGTGCTAAGTAAGATCCTGCAATTATCATCGATAACTCACTGCTGGACAATGGAGACAGATGCTTCACCATAGATTATTCCACCATCGACCATTTTCATTCTCAGAGAAAGGGACTTTCCAGGATCATATGATTGAGAAGTGCAGTGGAAACCAGTCCTCTTTTAGTGCATCGAAGGACCAATCAAAAGATCCTTTTTGTCACGTCTCTTTGGAGGCAGTTCAAAAGGATATAAGAAACCTGTGGGAGGTTGAGACTCACATACAAGCTACAATGTAAAATTAGTCGAATCCAATAGAAACAACATTGCAAAAAGGGAATGGAGCTAAATAGAGGCAAAGTTATATTAAGTAATTGATTGTGTACAGAACATAGAGCTCAAGCTGAAAGAAAGAAGATGTGGGGCCGGGGCATTGAAAGGCAAGATAGTGACTTGAATAAAAATCTACATACTGATATGTGGAATATCTATGACCAGCTTCAGTGACTCCTCCTCAGTGGCCTGAACATTCTGAAAGAAAAATTATTCAAGATGGCAGAGCTGTGACGAAGAGTTAGAAGTAGATATCTCATTATTCCTCTATCAAGCAGGGAATTATAGAATTCG